>PVLD010005877.1:0-106729 GCA_004027595.1 Dinomys branickii | reverse complement strand
ACTATCTTATCTATAATTTGGTATTTCCTTTAATGTTTTTGTGTTAACTAATGTGAAGATAACTATGTAATACAACATCCAGTTCTAATTCCCTACTATATTCTGTATAACTTTGTATTTTCTGTATTGTTTATGGCTTTTCTGGTTCATATGTCTCCATTCTTTTGTCTTTAAAATAAAATTAAAAAAAAAAAAAAAGCTCAAAGCCAGCAACTTAAGGACAGCCTGTCTCAAAATTTTAAAAGATTTTTTAAAGGGCTGGGGATGTGACTCAACGATAGAGTAGTTGCCTAAGTATGTACAAAGCCCTGGGCTCAAACCCAGTATCTAAAGAAAAAATTAACAAGGTAAAGTTTGGCAAAGAACAAATGTCACCCCAAAGAACAGCCAATCGCTGTTCTAGCGGAACACAGATTCTAACAAAAGCTTAGCAAAGGTTTTTATATAAGACGTTTGTGGACAAATAAGCAAAATAAAACATATCAGCCTGATTGCTGACCTAAATCTTTTGGAAGCAAATTGGGCTGTATCCCATTCTTTTTTTTTTTTTTTTTTTTTTGCAGTACTGGGGATCGAACTCAGGACCCTGCGCTTGCTAGGCAGGCAGGCACTTATTCCACTGAGCTATATCCCCAGCCCCTTGTATCCCATTCATTTGTTCTTCAGCAACCAGACAGAAAATTCTGTGGCTTCTGGTTGATGATAAAGCTTCTCTCCTTGATCACGAGCTATCAGGCTCTTCTGAATGCTCTACTCAACTAGCACCTGAATTCTCTAATTTTAGCGAGAATTCTGCTAAATTCAGTAATCTCTTAGAATTCTAATCTCAATATTCTCTTAGCCAGAATCTCACACACTCCATGCTTGGTCACCCTCCATATGTGATAGGGTTCTTCACCCTCCAGGATTCTTCACTCTCCACAATCCCCCCAGACATGTCTCATCACCTGGACCTATGGTCAGCAATGAATTCCACCAGAATTCTTCCTGACCTCTGACATTTGCTCTAGTTTCTGTAATTTTTCATTCGCTGAACCCATGATGCTCCTTGGCTATAAACTTCAACTTTACCTTCTTAATTCAGAGTTGAGCCCAATTTCTCTCTGACTGAAAAGTCCCATTGCAGTTGTCCCTAGACCAGTGGCAATGGTCCTAAATAAAATGTGCCTTATCATTCTTTAAAAAGCGTCATGAATAATTTTTTTCTTTACCACTGGCCACTGTAAAAGCTACTTTCCGGAGTTTCCCTTCATCTTGAAATTATAATGTTTTAAATTACAAGAAGCCATCTTAATTTTTTTTCTCTGAAGATCAAGACTTCTCTAGGAACAAAAAGGGAAAGTTGTTAAACTAACATATGCAAATATACTCTTTAGAACAGAAACCAGACACGCAGCAAAATTTAAAATTTGCAAAGTATTCTTTACATCCACAGCACATGCTAGTAAATATTTCCCTGAGGTCAAGCCTTCTTCAGAAAATTTTCCCATGAAAGAGGTCACATCATCTTAAATGTTCAGTATGATACACTGGCACTCACTCACTATGCTGAATAAAACTGGCACATGGAATATTCATTTCCAACAATTAAGTTATTTTCATATAGTCTACAAAATAGTAGCACTGTAAAAGCTACAAAAATCATGTTTAAATAAGTCAGATGTATTTAGTACATTAGTGCTGATTTAGATGGGAATACATCTTCTCAACTACTACATATTCTGTGTATCTGTGTGTGTGTGTGTCTGTGTGTGTGTCTGGGTTTTTTGTTCTTCATGGGAGAGGAAAGAGAGCTGTCAATTTCAAAATAGTCTGCAACTGACACATTAGAAGGGGATTTAATTATTCTGGCATAAAAAGCTAGGAAAGTAAAATAAATACCTTTATTACAGATAGACTCAGTTATCCTAATTGCTTATGCATTATAAGAGCTTTCAAACAATGAGTCCTTAAATAATAAACTGATAGGAGAAAAAATAATGATACCCAGGTGTGAACCTTAATCTGAGCATTAGGCCATATCCTCGATAGTATAATTGCCTCTATTACCACATTCTGGCCTAACATTAAGGGTTTTGAGTCATGGAAACTGGATAGAAATGAAAGACGAACTGTGTTCAAATCAGAGAATCACACAATAGAGGCCAGGTATCTAAATAGCTACACGAAATGTAAAAGCCAGCTTCGGTGTTATGTGAGACATTCTACTGAGACACATGCTACACCCAGTCTAACTCACAAAAGTCTGGGTTAGGAAAATTCTCCATTAAAGACTTCAGTGCTCTTAGTCAAAAATCTTCACATGAAGCACCTCTTTTATTTCTAAATAATACCTCAAGCTACTTAATCATAACTGGATTCTGTTGTTTAAAAAACCCTCTTGTGAACTAACTCCAAGGTCTGCACTGAGAGGGTTATTCACAGCAGGATTCCTAATAACCCCATTTGTGTTAATATTCTATTTTGCATATTCACACAATAATTTACCTGAATGACTAATGTCTAACCTACGCTCTGCGACATTTCTATAGTTCACCTTCGGTAACTTGGGAAGAGAATAGTCTTTAAAATAAAGATTCAGTCCAGCTGCCAGAGTCTCTTGAATATACTCTCTTAGGTTTTTGTTTTTTTAATTATGATTAAAGAACAGTTTATCTCACTAGTACTGAGTTCTGCAATACAAGAAATTTATAAAGTTGAGTTTTTGTAATTAATTAATATGGCAGCAAAACCAAGTTATTCCAATGTTTCACTGCAAAAATATTTATATATTTTATAATGTGCTTTGCCCCAATTCCTCTGTGGGCATTACAAAACATACTGTGTTAACCAAGACTCTCTTTAACCAAACCACTCAGACTCTTACGAACCCTCTTCTCATGCAGGCTTTGACATTGGGCTATTTTAGCATCTATAAATTCAATCAAGAATCCTGCAAAATCAGTTTAACAAGAATCCCTTACCATTAATAATCTGATCACTCTTGAAATTTAGTCAAATGCCTTATCCTCTCTCCTTGGTACTGATTATCCTGCCTTGACCTTGGGAAGAATTTTGTCAAGTTTAGTTAGGATCCTCCCTTACTCGTGATGTCTCTTCTGTGGAATTTCCATCCATTGACTCTTGCCAGCCCTAGTACTTGGTTATAAATCTTCATTTCTCTATGCTGTATTTGAAATTGGGCCCAGTTCTATACTAGGATTTCTTTTCTCTTATTGCAACCATTTGTGAATTAAATCTACTTTGGTCACTTTACTGTCTGCTCTGTTTTCTTTCACTGTTTTCTAAATTACTATTATGGTTTAGATATAGAAAATCCCTCAAAAGTCTCATGCATTCCTAGATAGGACTACTGGAAAGTGGTTAGGCCATGGGGACTCCACCCATCAGTGATCTAACTCACGGGTGAGTTCATGACTGGATATACTGTTGGGAAATCGGCCCTGTTGGAGGTCGGTCACTGAGACCGCGACCCTGAAGAATGCACTCTTGTCCCTGGATCTTTCATTTGCCCTGATTCTGGGTTGCTGTGAGGTGAGTAGCTTCCCCTGGCCATGTGCTTCTGCCATGCTGTTTGTGCCTTGCAGGCCGTCAACCACAGACCAAGTCCACTGGAAAGTCTGGGCCAAGTAAATGCTTCTTTAAACTGCAGCTATCAGACATTTTGTCTCAGCAATGGGGAAGTGACTAGTACAGCTACCTTTCTAAGACTTTGAAAAACTCGTAACTTTGTTAGAAAACTGCCCTAAGGTTTTGAGAAAAGAAACTGTATTTACAGAATTGCAATTTGACTTGCCTACAAGTGACTGAAATGACTGAAGAGTGGCCACTAATGCGTTACGAGCAAGATAGCTAAAGTCACTGCAACCATATCTGATGTAGATCTTGTGATCTGCACCTCATATCCCTCACTGTCACCGAAGGATCATTTAGATCCAGTAGGTCACTCCATTGCAAGGTAGTACGAATATACGTATGCCTGTGGTGGATTAACTTACGGTCAACTTGTAACACCCAGCTGAATTTAATCAGCATGGTTCTGGGTGTGGAAGGCCCACCTGAGGATTTTTACCAACAGCCTAAAAGTGGAACTGGAGGGGAAGATGGTGTGCTGTTGATTCTTCAGGAGAAGCTTGTCACGTTGGCTTTCCTGAAATGAATTCCACTGTTCTCATCATCAGAGGGGCTCAGATTCTCGCAGTCATTGAGGATGGCTACAGTTCTCTTCAGGGGAGCTCTTGTCCTTACCTTCAGCGTTGCTTCCTGGTTCCAGTGCAGATGGCACAGCCTGCTGGCACAGATCTTTCATTCCATTGGCACAGACTTTCTAGCTTCCACCACTGACCTTCTGGCCTTCCCAGTGCAGATCCTTGATACAGACTTGCATGAGACGTTGCCGTGGACTCTAAGTCACTAACTGGACTTGTGGAAGACACTGCACAGGCTGAGGGTCTTCAGCTGAGTCCATATAGGACATTACCATGGGATCTATGCCCTCAGCTGGACTCTTTGGGTCTTCAGTATATGGACAGACCTCTTGTACTCTTCTGCACTTGACTCTTTGGGTGATTATTATAAAATAATCCTATACATTGTGTGTCCCGACAGCAGTAGAGCCTAACATTTTTCCATTTTTCAAGTGATTTTTTAAAAATAGTTCTTAAAGTCTCTTAAGAATTAATTCTATTGTTGGGAACTTCTGACATTTATTCCTCCACATAAATAATCCTCTACTCTGTGTACAAGTATATTTGCATTGAACATACCCAAACACAAGAAATTTAAGGCTATTACCGAATGAGCTAAAAACCAAAATTTATAATTTTCACCTTAAATTCATCTAATTGTTAGGTTTAGTTTTTACTTTAAATGTGTATCAGATTTATAATTGAAAATAATTGTTTCTGCCTAAAATTTTAAATTGAAAAATTTCAAATTGTACCATATTATTTAATCCTCTAGACAGACATTTTGCTCAATCAGCCTATGGAGGGCCTTTGCAGATCTGTCTGATTAGTGCTGAACTCTTTGTTTTTGTTTCTCTTGTCCTCACAACAATGAAATTCTTGTTCAATAACCTGTATGAATCCCCCACTGCAGAGTATCCAGCAGATACTCTCCAGAGCCATAAAGAGAAGAAAACTGCCTTCTCCACAGCACTCAAATGCTTTTTCAATATGACCAGTGCCAAAATGCAGTGAGAAGATGCTCAAACAGAGTCACAGGCCTCCACTGCTGATGGCCAGGACAAAGGCGCAGTGTTCTTTCTGAATAAGTTCAAACAAAATTGAGCAACTACAGGACTCACACTTTTCACTTCAGCTTTGGCGAGGGTACTATTTTGATATGGACACAACTATGTATGAATGTCAAAACAAAGTCTTCGTCAACAAGAAACTTAGAATCTAGTCAAAGTTGTGGTGTAGAGGGTAGTCACACAGTAATTATTGTTCTGAACACATGCAATGAAACTTTCAAAATTGCATGTGCCTGGACTTAAACATCAACTTTAAGCATGCTGTTTGGTAATTTCAGGCAGGTATTTTGGTCATTTACCTACTAGGTTCCTTGGGGAAGAGAAGAAAGCAGACTGCAGAGTTCCCTGCCTACCCATGTGCAGGAACAGGGGTGCTGGCGGGAGAGAAGCTGAACTTAACCAGCTGTGCTCTCTCTACCTCGCTCACCTTCTTCATCTCCGACACCAGTTCCACTACTCATCCAGCTGTGATATGAGGACCATACGGGTCATCTTTGATGTCTTCCTGCCTCTACATCTCACCAAAGTCTTACAGATTTTACTTCTTATGTTCTCATATACCATTCACTGCTTTCTTTCCACTTCTTAGTCTAATCTATCATCCCTGGAACATGAGTCTCCTAGTAGAAACCCCTGAACTTACTCTCCAACCCTTTCTCACCAATGTAGCAGGACCACCTTTTAAAAATCGTTATATAAATTTGCATGTCTGTATATGGGTCCATACATCTACAATTCGAAGATATCAATGGATAAAGCAACAACTGTTGAGACCATATCACCTTGTCTATAGATTAGTTGTGATTGTACTATTTTCTATGATAATGGGTGTCTGTTTGTCAATATGTTTTTGTACTTTTATGTTTCTAAAATTAAAAATAAATAAATAAATAAATAAAATAAAAAAATCGTTATAAAAGCAGTATGTAGTTGAGATAAAAACTTCAAAATTTCCAAAGTATAGAAAGAACATGGTAAAAGACAAGTCTCCCTTACCATTCCTCAACACTAAATCCCACTTTGTTTACTATTTCTTATTCTCCAGAAAACATCAGTGTTGGCCAAGCATTTTAATGTTGTGTGGGAACTAGAATGGCCTAAGAAATGAAGGAATTCATGTTTTAGGAAGAAACAATTACAGCAGAGCGTCAACTCTTAAAACAACTTAATGCACTCTTTTAAACCTTCCTCAGCATCCCTGCTCTTGCTTTCTTGCATATCCATGAGTGTCCACAGTCACCCCCTCTTCACACTTCTACTGAGTTTTCTTGCCTCACTCACTCTCTAAATCTCACTTACAAAACCCTAGAAGGACCACTTTGACCCCAGAGCAGGACAGGTCCAACACAAGGCATGCTCAGCACTCTGAGATCTTTTTCGTGGTACCTCCCACAACCCTTATCAAATGACCAAGCCATGATGAGTCACTTGGTTGGCAGATGTCTGACTGCTCTAAAATTCTACAAGGGCAAGGACCGTGTCTCCATTGCTTACTTCTGTTTTACCAATCCCAGCACAGTACCAAAGAATGTACTGAAGGACTGCATAAGTAATGGCCATGGTAATAGCTGAAAAATAATAAACAAATGCCTCCAAATAACAGCACCGTTTCTACAGGAAAGGGAAATTCTAATGACTTCTTCCATAAGTTTTCAGAAATTGCCCTACATATTCACTTTTAAAAAATATTGGCAAGCTGCCTACATTTCATTTTAATGCCAAAAACATGTGTGCCAGGCGTGTAGAACAGGTTTTTTAAATTCTTATTTTTTGTTCAAAAAAATCCAAACCGGTAAAGGATTACAAAGCTAGATGATCTGTGTGATAACACAGTTCTTTGGAGAGCCAAGATTGCGAGGTGGGACTCTTGGGCAGAGGGATTAGAAGAAAGATGGAGGGGCAAAGTATACAGAAATCCTCTTAGTACAGCAAAAAATTATGCCTCCTTCCAGAGCCAGTCCAGCTAAAATTTAAACTATAATGAATATTTATTTTGATGATGCATGGATAAATGCTAGGTAAAGGCCATCACATAGATATGGCTCAGTGTCTCTAAATAGATGATTTAAGAAATGCAAGAACAGGTATGTACACAATGACATTGAGCTATATCTGTGTTATACTATAGTATAAATATTCATTATAGTTTAACTAAAAAACAACTCAAAAAGAAATTCACAGGCTAAAAGTCAAAGAATGGAAAATATTACTCCATATTTTGGAGGAACCCAGGAACCCAGAAAAAAGCAGGAATAGCTATATTCTTTGCAGAGAATGTGAACTTCAAACCATGAATTATCAAAAACCCTGTATCATTTTTAAAGCCCTTGCTTTGTTTTGTTTGTATTTTGCTATTGTTCTTTTCTCTGTACTATTTTCTTCAAAATAAAAAAAAAATTAAAAGAGATAAAGCAGCCCACAGCATACTTGTTAGGGGAAAAATTCAAGAGGAAGAGATAGCAATCATAAATTTACAAGCACCAAATGCACCGAACTATACAAAACATGAAAGATCAAATAAGCAACAACACGATTATAACAAGGGAACATAATACCCCATTTTCACAAAGGGATAGAACAATTAGATTAAAAAATAAGCAAAGAAATGACAAAATGGAGCCAAATTTGTGAACTAATGGACTTCATAAATGTTTACAGAGTGTTGCACCTAATATCAGAATACATATTCTTTTCAGCTTCATGTGGGATTCATCCCAGGAATGCAGGGATGGTTTAACATATGCAAATCAAAAACATTGTATGCCATATCAACAGAGCTAAAGACAGAAATCACATGATCATTTCAGTAGATGTAGAAATAGCTTTTGACAAATTCTAGCACTCATTCAAGATAAAAACCCTATAGAAAATCAGAATAGATGATCTTTACCTCAATATGATAGAAGCCATCTATGAAAAACCAACAGCCAGCATCATACTAAATGGACAAAAACTGAAGTCTTTCATTCTAAAAGCAATACTAAGACAAGGATGTTCACTATCACCACTCCTATTCAATACAGTTATGGAAACATTAGCCAGAGCAATTACATAAGAAAGAGAAATAAAAGAAATAAGGGGAGGAAAGGAAGAAGTTAAATTATCATTATTTGCAAATGACATGATATTCTACATAGAAGACCCCCAAAACTCCACAAAAAGACTCCTAGAATTAATAAGCAAATTCAGTAGCATGACTGGATACAAAGTCAACACTCAAAATGTAATAGAATTCCTATACACAACAAACACACTGAGAGAAAAGTTAGAGAAATAACATCCTTCACCCAAAAAATGACATACTTAGGAATCAATCTAACAAAGAAAGTAAAAGATCTATACAGTGAAAACTGTAGTACTCTGAAAAAGGAGATCAAAGAGGATATCAGAAAATGGAAAGATCTTATCCCTTTTTATCCCTTGCTCATGAATAGGAAGAACCAACAATATAAAACTATCCATACTCCCAAAACTGTTGTACAGATTCAATGCAATCCTGATCAAAATACCATTAGCATACCTCAGATCAAAAAAAAATCTTAAAATTTATCTGGAACCATAAGAGACCTAGAATAGCAATGGAAATCCTGAGCAACAAAAGCAAGGAGAGGCATCATAATCCCTGTCGTGAAATTATACTACAAAGCTATTGTGATAAAAGTAGCATGGCATTGGAAAAAAAAAAAAAAAAAAAGCAGAACTGAATATCAGTGCGACAGAGTAGAAGATGTAGACATACCTACAAACACACTCAGCCACCTTATCTTTGACAAAGGGGCCAAACATGTTCACTGGAAGAAAGATAGCCTGTTCAATAAATGGTGCTAGAGAAACAGGCTTTCCATGCTAAAGGCTAAAATTAGACCCATGTCTATCACAATGCCCTAAACTAAAGTCAAAATGGACCAAAGACCTAAATATTAAAATGCAAACACTAAATCTACTAGAAGAGAAAGAAGGTTATCTTGAAGATATAGGGATAGGCAGAGACTTCATGAACAAATACCAAACTGCAGGGGAAGTGCTTTAAAGAATCAACAATCGAGATCTAATCTTATTTAAAAGTTTTTGCACATTAAAAGAAATAACCAACAAAGTGAGAAGAAAAGCCACAGAATGGGAAAATGTTTAACCAACTGTCCCTCAGACAAAGGACTTCTATCTAAAAAATACAAAGAATTTTTAAAAAACAGGCCCCCCAAATCAAAGACCCAATTCAAAACAAGGTATCTGCAATAACGGATACAAACTTCTCAGATGAAGAAATACAAATGCCAAATAAATTCATGAAAAAATTGACATCATTGGTCATTTGAGAAAGGCAAATTAAAACAACACTGAGATTCCATCTCACCCTGGAAATAATGACTATAATCAAGAAAACAACCAATAACAAATGCTGGCAGGGCTGTGGGAGAAAAGAAACCCTTCTACCCTGTTGGTAGGAATGTAGACCGGTACAACCATCGTGGATATCAGTGTGACTCCTCACAAAACTAGGATTAGCGGTCACATTTGATCCAAGTCTTCCCCTTCTGGGTACCTTTCCAAAGAATTAAAAGCATTATACCATAGCTGTATATGTGCACCCATGTTTATATTACAATTTGTAATAGCTAGACCTTGGAACCAACTCTAATGCCCATCAACTAAGAAATGGATAAAAAATGATGTGGTCTTTTTACACAGTGGAGGGTTATTCAGCTATAAAGAAGATAAACTGGCATCTTTTATAGGTAAGTGGCTACAACTAAAAACATGTTCATAAGTAAAAGGAATCAAACTCACAAGTATTGATTGCATTGCCTCCCTAGGGTAAGAAACTTAAAGAGTAAATAAAATCCAAAATATACAATAGATATTGTAAAAGGGAAAGAAACTGCTCAAAAGGAAAGAACAACTGGGATGGGGGAGAAAAAATATACATAGACATACAAGATAGCCATGTTAATTATACTTATTTTTATTAGTTCATTAAAAGGAATGGTCTGTGCCTACAGTTTGATCATTTTACACGTCTATATCTTGTAATCTGAGAAACTACTTTGAAGATAAGAATATGTAATATAATAAACACTGTCAATTTCCTATTATCCTGTTTTGAAATTCTGTATCATTTTATTGTTTTCTTTCTTTTCTCTTTAAAATAAATAAAATGTCCCACTCATAATACTTTGCTACATCTTAATGTGTACATTTATTTATTGTATCTCACCCTTTCACAGCTTTTCAGACTGTAAACTATGAATCACTTCCTTGAAGGATATTATTGTTTTATTTATTGCTATAACACCAGTACCTACATGAGTACATTATTGGTATTTTTAATGAAAGAATGAATGAACACACAATTAAACAGTTTTTCTCTAGGTTGTTGCAAAATATATAATGCCAAGAGATCATGGCAATAAATGCATACTCTCAGACAGCTAAAGTACACTTAGGTGATTTAGGCAAAAATGTGCTTTGATTTACTAGCATTTTAAAATATACAAAATGCAATATAAGAAGGAAAGAAAACTGGCCCAAGCCTTAGGAAACTTGAGTGAACATCTTGACTAGAATTTAAATGTTTTATGACTCTGACGTAATAATGAGTGCCTTAGGATAAAAATCTCTTATATAAAAACTGGGACCACAATCATTTTTTAAAGAAAGCACTTGGAATGAATAGACATTAGCTATTATTAATAGATACTAGCTATTATTCTTAAACAATATATGCCGAGAGTTTTTATTTCCTTTCCAAGAAAAGGCCTACATATAATGCCTGCACATCTATCAAATGACACTTCATCACCTTACAAATCTTACTTGTTTGATTTATAAATTCCTATAAGAGATTATGGAGAAAATGTTCCATAAGCGTTTTAAGAAGGAGGGGTAGAGGGTAAGAAAGGACATAAGAAGAGAAGGAAGAATGGGAGACAGAAGAGAAAGAGGAGAAGAAAGAGCATGAAGGGAAGAAGGCAGTAACAACTGATGACGGGTGGGAATATTTCTTTCCAATACCGCCCTGAACCAGTGGTTGGTAGCTGTGCTGGGTCTATAAGAAAAACCATGGTCATAACCTCTCACCACCTGCCTGGCCAACTTTTTCTGTACTAGCTCTGGGAGTCCTGAGATGATCCCGCCCTCAGGCAGAGGCCAGGAATGATTGCATACAACAGTGTGATTGTGTGGTATTAACAGTCTCTATCTTATGGTGTCTATCTTACATAAAAATTACTATCAGATATTGAAAGTGTTTGGTTGAGAATAAAGAGCAAGACCTAAATTTGTCAAAATAAAATCATGTCAGAAGACTTCATTTTCTCATCTGTTAGCGACAGGGAGAAGTAAGAAAGTGTACTCTGTGACTCCTTCTGATTCTGTAATGTTTTTACTAGCTACTTAAAGCATCTTTTCTTACTGCTCACTTAGTTGGTAATGTGCAATGTTAGTTAATTCTTAAACTGTAATTTGCATAATACTATGCACTATAATCTTTAATAGGTTTTCTTCTCAAAAAGTTTTCTTCTAGGAAACTTAAGAGAAATATTACTTCTAAATCTTTAGCTTTGTGTTATGCTTCTCTTCATATGATCATTTGCTTAAAATTATGTTTTAAACTAAAATATACTTTTAAAGGACAAATCTATATAACAGTTTTAAGGTTGGCAAGTAGCAGTGGTAATTTGCTTTCCTTTTAAAGTACTTTGCTGTGGTTACTATGCTTATGAAGTGTCAGTTTGTTAGACATTCCAGTATCTAGAGGGCCACAACTCTATCCAACAGTGTTCTCCGCTCCAGTTTTGAACCAGAAGGAAAAATAAAGAGCAATAAAATTATGTTCAAACAATTAATCTTCATGTCAAGAATAAAGCTGGTATTTTAATGCTAACTTAGGATTCTGTCCATTATGTTATTCCTGACTTCTATTCTTTATGAGCATATCTGCTATGGGGCAGTCCCACAGGAATTAGCAAACTAAATACTACCCTGCTACCTTTTAGCCTTGAATTAGGCTTTCTTTGTGATTATCGTAAAAGAAACAAATATCAGTAAAGACAAGAAGTCCTCCACTTTTAGAAATACATTGTTTTTACTCATTATTTACTGATACTGAATGGTATCTCAAGTTTAGAAGCAGTAATTTTGAAATAAGATCTCAAAGCACAGTTTCACACAACAATAAGTGACATCAAAACAATAAAATCGCACAGCTAAAATTCAGTCAATCATTCATAGCACTGTTGTTATGGTTGATACATTGTGTCAACTTGGGAAGTCTGGAGGTTTAACTGAGTGATTCAGCAGGAAGCCAGGGTGCTTACTTTGTATACATCCTGAGCCTGTGGAGGAGGAGGGCATGGAGACTGTGTGAGAGCTACACACCCCCTGGGTGGAGGCAGGCTGTTTACAAGGCAAAGGAGAGAAAGAGGCTGCTTGCCTGCAATTCTACACATTTGCTGGTTGTTTGCTGCCATGAATGTTTGCCCTCTGCCATGTGCTACTCTGCCTCAGAACCAGCCAAATATGGACTGAAACCTCCACAAACTGTAAGCTAAATAAACCTTTCCTTCCTTCATTTTGAGTGTTGGGTATTTTGTCTCAGCAATGAGAGAAAAGTAACCAAGACAACTGGGATAGGATTATCATGCAGCCTGGTGTAATCCTGGTTCAGATAAGCGGAAAAATTGGTGTCAGGGCTCTGGTGCAGTGAGGCACTCTAAGATGGAAGGACTGGGACACATTCTCTCTAAGTTGTTTATAGTGAATCAAGTTATTTTGTAATGATGTTCTTTGGGTTAAACCAACTCCATAAAGACAACGTAAATTTTATAAAATAATTTAAATAACAAAAGCTAGTATTTCTCACAGTCTAAAACTAGAGCTCTGATCTACTTGTAGCAAAATTATTTTTCTTCTTTGTTAACAGAACTTTTTGCACGCTTCCCCACTAGTAATTAGAATCTCGGAAAAGTCTAGAAACCTACATTGCTCATAAGCATCCTTGGTGGAAGTTTCTTTGTATTTTAATGCCAAGAATTATGACAACAGACAGATCAGGCATGGTGGCACACATCTGTAATCCTAGCACTGGGGAGACTGAGACTGGAGAATCATCATGAGTTGAAGGCCAGCCTGGGCTACATAGTGAGTTCAAGCCCAGTCTGAACTAAATAGTGAAACCCTGTCTCAAAAAAACATAAAACAAAAACAACAATAAAAAAATCTGTTACAACAGAATGGCTAATTTCAGAGAAGAAACTAATAGGCAATGGTGAGATATGCAACTAGATAAAACATACCCAAATAAACCCC
Source organism: Dinomys branickii (assembly GCA_004027595.1). Lineage (NCBI taxonomy): Eukaryota > Metazoa > Chordata > Mammalia > Rodentia > Dinomyidae > Dinomys > Dinomys branickii. The sequence continues at coordinate 93,165 of PVLD010005877.1, read as the reverse complement.
AATAGTCCAATTTAACATACACAGTTAGAATGTAGCTTGCATTGTGAGTGAATTTCTTTCTGGTTTTTGGAAAAAAGGTGTAACAAAATTTCATAGCAAAATAGTAGATAACAATAGTTAATACATTGCATATTGTTATCTTTTAAGTAGTTACTCAGAGTAGAAGATATAGGCATAAAAATTTCTCCAATCAATATTAGCATAAATCTTCCTTTTCAGTGAACTAAGAGGCACTAATACTATAACTGACTTGCATTTTCTCCCTTTTCCCTTCCATCCTTTCCCCTTCCCCCAAGAGAGCTCCTTTTTCCTTTGAACAATTCAATACCACAAAAATAACTCACAGAACCATTGAGGATGACAAGCCAGCCTGAGAGGCAGAGGGCAAGCCTTGCAGCACAAGCAGACAGAGAGAGAAAGGGCTTCTGAGCCTCCTGTGAAGAAAGGCAGACTGAAATTTCCGGGGGTGTTGCTGGAGGCACTGTGAGCAGGCTTCCATGGCAGCAAGGATATTACTGAGGTCCCAACATCATCCTTTGAAATCCTCAGGTTCCTCCTAACTACCACAGCACAGGAAATTATCTGAGCAGTTGAAACAACCCTCTTCCTGTTGTGTTCATGGAAGTGTGGCCGTTGCACCCTCTTCTGGCTTGCTGGACATTAAGGCAGTGAGATAGGCATTCTGCAGCCCTCCATGCTCCTTTCTGCTGAGCCTTCTCAGAAATCTTCAACAAGGAACCCCAGACGCAGCCAGGGCTCATGACAGAGGGCTCACTGATATAACTTAAGCAGCACCCAGTACTGTCCCAGGCTCACCTTCAGCGCAGACACACACACACATACACACACACACAGACAACATTCTTCACAGGGCTGGCTGCAGTACGCTCCTTACCCAGCTTTTCCTCCAAGGAAGCCCACATTTCTCCACAAACTTGCCTGCAAGATGCTGTAGGTGAGCACCTACTGCAAAGCCAGCTGCGTGATCCACAAGGGCCTGGGCCCCACCAGGTGCAGCCCACGCTTCTGCCCACCTCACTGGACAGACGCCAGCATTTCTCCTTGGGTCTGCAGGCAATGTGGGCCATCCTTATGCTTCTGCAGTCAAGGTCATTTTATTTTGTTTTAGGTTATGTAAAATGACTTTATTTTTCTTTTGAAAGTGCTTAAATAAGGTTTATTTGCAAAACTGAGTAAGTTTGACTTGAGAATCATGTGAGCACACTTCTCCAACAGCCTTTCTACCCTGCAGCCAGGAAGCAGTGAAGTAATTGGATTGTACTTTCAACACTACTGGAGGAAGGCTCTGCACAGCTGTTAGGAAATCAGAGTCCATTTTCAGGCAGAACCTATCTGTCTCAACCAATGGCAGAGTCACCAGTCTGGGAGATGCAGGTGCTTAGGGAGCTACCAAAGGGGCCAGCAGGCAGGGCCGCCCTAGTGGGAGAGACAGAAATGTGGATTGGTTCCCAGCATGGTTATCCACGCATGCTCTAGAAAGGTATTAGACAGCAGGAGAAAAGGGTCTATACTCTAACAATTATTAGTGCAGGAGGAATGTTAGAAATATTTTCATCCAATCCGCTTCACCCCTCATTCATTATTTGGGATAAGTGAGATCTGAAAATATTAACCATGCTAGCTTAAAGCTACACAGAAAAGGAACCGTCAGCTTCCCGGTTCTTAGCCCAGTCTTTCTCCACCCACTCACTCTTAGCTAAGAATGGCCCATCTGTGTTCAGGGTTCAGAAGTATCTTCTCAAAGTTATTTCAAAATGAATCTCTTTACTCTTTCCAATAGCTCCGTGGTTGGGTCTCTCTCGTGAACATTATGTTTGATTATGAGAATATTCTGTTAGAGGGTGGCCCGTGTTTAATTTTGAGAAACAAATTAGTTATTTAATCATCAAAACAAATAATACTCATTATTTAGAGATCATAAAGCAGCAAAATTTAAAATCCAAATAATAATCCTGCTTTTTTTCTGGTATCTGCCTAGGTGGTCCCAAAATACTAATTTCTGAGAAGTTTTGCAAATAGTTTTCAAAGGAAGAACTGGTATTACAGGTATTTTTCTTTGGTATGGCGACAAACTACCCAGCCTCTAACTCTCTGGTAAGGTGACCATACTGTACTTGCTGTGTGTTTTTCTCATTCTGTTCTTTAGTGCTGCCTAAGAGAGTAAAGATGAATTTGGAAAATGCAGTTTCTCATTTCTCCTTTCTTTCTGCAAAAATATTTATCCACTATTATATTTTTTATAAACTTCCAATCTGTGTTCAGAGATGGAGATAGCTGGTAGGATCGTCACCTCCAAAATTTCGATGAAAAGGCAAATTCATACCTCCTCTTGAACTCATTAGAATGCTTAATATCATAGGAAAACAACTTGGCCAGAATTTAGGGAGAACAAGCACCCACGGGGGGAGACAGGAATGAACAGTGATTTATGTGAGTAAGATGCAGTCAAACACCATAAGGAAGCAATCTGCTCAGGAGGTAGTATGCTTCTGGAGACCAAGAGAGCACTGTGCAGAGGGCAAGTCCTGGGTGGCAGCAAGTATAGGGAACCTTCTAGCACAAGCCCAATGGACACTCACAGATAGGACTGGAGAATCCTGAACATCCCCCTTTGTGGTGCAAAAGTGAGCAAAGACAACAACAATCATTGCAAGGGGGCAAGAAAATTCCCCAGAAATTTCTCTCCCTTCTTTCCAGAAGGAGAAAAAATAAATAAGCTTTCACCTACATAGAAATGTGCAAAAACATTCACACTTAGAACACCAGAGAAATCCCATCAGAGCTGGGAAAGGAAAAAAAGAGAACAGGAAACAAATCTTCACTGAGAAGGAGAAACAGGATAACCGCTGTCAGTGGGAAGCCAGTTCCTGACACTCCAAGGAAGCAGACCTCACACTGCGTGGTCCTTTATGCCTTGAATGAAAGAATTAAACTAAGACACATAGGCAGCCGTACAAGTAAGTTACTGTGAAACAAAGGCAGACTTACCGTTTCAAGCAAGAACGTGGGCAGTACACACAGGCATCTACACCAAATGGGTCTGATACCTTCTTGCATACACCAGTTATTCCTGGTGTACAGAAACCTGTGTGATTATGATGCTTATCGATATATTTCTTAGAAATTACTCCAGAATTGCAAAATGTCTTCCTGGTTCTTTCAAATGGTCAGTGCTCCCTGAAGGGCTTTAATCAGAAAAGAGATTTAGTAAAGATATTCACAAAAGATAAGTGCTAATCTAAATCATCTCAGCACAAAGTTGGAGGGTCTATAAAAAATGTTCCTCTGTCTGATCTCATTGGGCATAGAAAATGGCAACCAGAAACACTGTATGCCCTGTTGTAGAGCTAGAGGCTTTATGTCTTGAAATAAATGATATTAAATGTTTTATACATTGATGTCTTTGTCTCTTAAGTATAACTGGCAAAGCATGCTGCCTTGACACCCTTGGTCCTCTGCTAATGTCTGTCTAATGCCAGCACTAAAAGCCTGGCGAAAGGAAAGTGTGTGCCCGCTTCTAAGAATAACAATTATCTACTTTAGATTTATGTCCAAATCAAAATGATCAGCTGCCAATGCAAAAGTACAAAAAAGGCAAGAAAAAACACATTATCAAATTACAAAGATATCCTCATAACTAAAGTCAAATGCCATAGATGTTAAATGTCTGACATGAAATTAAAAATAACTCATTGATATGTTAAAGATTCTAGTGGATCAAGTGGGTAACGTACAACATCAGATGGCTAATTTCAACAGCTAGATGTAAAATATAAGAAAGAATCATATAGAACTTCTAGAAATCAAAAGTACACTGTCAGAGAAGAGTGCTTTCAACAGGCTTTAAGTGGAATAGACAAGATGAGAATCAGTGAACTAGAAAACAAATCACTCCTGAAGTCTGGAGCACTGAGACAGGATGATTGCAAGTTTGAATGCAACATGGGCAATCTGCAATTTAGCAGGACCTTTTCTCAAAATAAAAACAAATTTGGAATCCCAGAAGAAAAGAGGAAGTAGGGCAAGGAAAATATTACAAAAATAATAACTAAGAATTTTTTACGATTAATGACAGATGCCAAATACAGATATAAAAAAATGCAAAGAAGAAGAAAAAAGACACACAGGCAAATCATATTTAAACTGCTAAAATAAAACATAAAGAAAATACCTTAGAGATAGTGAGAGAGGAAAAAAATAACATTACATTCAAAGTAAAAATGGTAAGAAAAGAACTAGATTTCAATCCCCAGTACCATAGATGGGAAGGGAGATGCTACCTAGAAGATAATGGAATAATATCTTTAAAATATTGAAATGTAAGATACCAAGCCAAAGTACAACACCCTGCCAAGTTGACTTTCAAAAATGAAGAAGAAACAATTTTCAAAGGTGTACAAAAACTGTAGAAACTTACTGCTAGAAGAAATAATATAAGACAGGAACATATATACACAAAGAAAGTTGAAACGCAGTAGACGCAAGAGAGTTATTTTTTGTTTCAGCTATTCCAAAAGAATAATGACAAATGAAAGAAATAATAGCAATCAGTGATACGTTAATGTCATTTGTCAAAGTAAAATGTAACACAACAGTACCACAAAAGACAAGAAGCATAAATTGAGAGAATACTGTTGTAAAAACCTTAGCGTATACATGAAATGTACAAATGTATAAATATATTTAAAGGTAGATGTCAATGAATTAAAGGTATATATTTTAAACTCTAGGGTACCTGCAGAAAATGTTTAGGGATAGAAGTAATAATTCAATAAAAGAGATAAAATAGAATCATAAAAAATGATTAGTTAGCCCAAGAGAAGGAGGGAAAAATTTAAAAATAAAAGAAAGAACATGGGGTGCTGGGGACATAGCTCAGTGGCACAGCACCTGCCTGGCAAGTGTGAGGCCCTAAGTTCAACTTCCAGTACAAAAACCAGAGAACAGGTGGAATAAATAAACAGATTTCAAGATGGTGAGTTTTAATACAACCATATTCATAAGCACATTAAAGTGAACAGTCTAAACAGGTACATAGAGATTGTCAGATTAAGTTTTTCAAAAAGCAATACTTATCTCTGTGCTGCGTAAGTAAAATCACTTTAAACATAAAACTATAGATGAAAGGATTTTTTAAAAGGAGAAATGTTGTAAATGTTAACCAAAGAATTTGTAGTAGCAATAACGGGAGAGACTTTAGACAAGAAAATAACTTAGGATAGAGACAGCTTAGTAATAATAAAGGCTTCAAAGCTACAAAGAGATAATAACCCTAAATTGTATAGACGTAACGACAGAGCTTCAAAATACAGATAGAACTTTGGGTAGTTAGAATATGATAGAACTAAAAGGTGAAATGAACAAACCCACAATCATAGATTTTAATATTCTTTTCAGGAATTAGTAGAAGGAAGAAGGCTGAAAACTATTATGGATCCAGATGACCTGAACAAGGTTATTCACCAACTTAACCTAATTCATGTTCACAGAACACGGCACCACCAAACAACAGCACAACACGGTGGCATTCTTTCAAGTACACACAAAATGTTGACAAACTGTATTCTTAACTGTAAAATGAGCCTTATCAAATTAAAAACATATATAAATCCTACAAAGTATGTTTTCATTCCATAATTAAATTTAACTAGAAACCAATAAGAAAGAGGAATATTTGAAACATTCCCAAACATCTGGAAATTAAATAATACACTTTAAGTAACCACTGGATTAAAAAGGAATTACCAAAACAACTTTAAAAGATATTTTAATAGAACAAAAATGAAAGTACAATATATCAAAAATGTGAGATGCAGTTCAAACAGTCCTTACAGGAGATTTTACACATTACAGTATCACAATAAAGAAGAAAAATGGATCGGGGGATACGGCGCAGCGGCAGAAGCACCTGCCTAGCGAGCATGAGGGCCAGAGTTCAATTCCTGGTACAAAGAAGCCCGGCAAAATGGCCTCAACTAGCAATCTAAAATTTGACTTTGAGGAGAGAAACAGCAAAATAAACTCAAAACATGCATGCAGAGAGAGGGAAACTATACAGCTAAGAAGAGAGATCAATGAAATTTAAGGGAATAAATAGAGATCATAAATCAAAACAAAAGGTTCACTCAATTGTTTTATAGATATTAGTTTATATATAAAGTGTAGTTCTAAATGTAAAATTTCACTGAATAGTCCTGTGTGTATATATATATATATATATATATATATATAAAGTAAATTATATCCATAATTTAAAACCAGGTTCAAACCATAGTTCAAAAAGCAAAAGTACATGCCCAAATAGTTTCACTAGTGAGTTTTCCAAACATTTAAGGTGAAATAATTCCAATTGTTTGCAATTTCTTCAAAATTGCAGGCAAAGGAACACATCCCAGCTCATTCATGAGGCAAACTTCACCCTAATGAAGGACCCTACAAGAAGAGGAAGGTACGGACAAATATCCTTCATGAATATCAGAAAAACAGAAAGGAAAAGGGAGCAGGATGGAAGTGCAAAATTAACCTCCCTCGAAGAATTTTAAGACAAAGGTCAGCCACGCTTACCTGCTCAGTATTAGGAGAGGGGTGTGAACAAGTACACAAAGTCAGTCTCTCTGTGCCTCTCATTTTATACTTCTTTTATTGCTCAAATTTTTATTTTATAAATTTATACTAAAGTGGAAAATGTCTCATAAGCATACATTTCCTTGTATAAGGCAAATGTCAATGTGACTGTAAATAACATTCGATAATTTGATCTAAACATTAAATTTCATCCACTACGTAGCCTGTGTTTTCTTACATTAACCAAAATATTTTTAAGTGTTAAAGGATTTATTCTGGGAATCAAGGCTCCGACTATTTGCTTTTAGAAGAAAGATTTGAGATCATGAGAGCTTTACTGGTCCAGGGTATCTAAATGCTCAAATTGAGAATAAAAGAGCAGAGTTCAAATTTAGAAGTGTGCTAAAATGGACAGGAGCAAATCTCCCGTCCGGTGTGCTCAGCCTCAGGCCTTCCACAGCAATGCACAGGCGTCTCTTCCCATTCATGTGCTGTACCAGGCACTATACTGCTTAATAAAAGTATAGGATTTATACATCCAAACCTGATACCAGTTCATCTGTTCTGTTCTCATATTCCAGGCTCACATCCAACGGAGAAAATTTTCTTTTCCTGGGTACTTTTGAAGATCAGTTCAGCTAGCGAAGGCCTACAAAAGCCAAGCCTGCAAGCCCTGTACCAGAATCTGTATTCTGGTATTACAGCCTCTCCAGTATTACAGTGAATCACCGAGGATTTTGGCAAAAATTCTTACAGTAATTCATTAAGTCTGGGGAGGAACTGAACATCTGTTTGCATTTCTATTTTTGTTATTTGTTTAATTTTTATTAGTGCGTGTTTGTAGTCATCACGATCACATTCTTGGGGAATCGGCTCATGCGCATACCACAGCTTACTCTTTTTGCTTCTTCTTCCCCTGCCTCCACTCGCCCCGCAGTGCCTCCATCTACCTGTCCCTCTCCCTTCGCAAAGATCAGGCTTGCAGTCTGCATTTCTGACAAACCCCTGGTGTCGCTCATGCTGCTGGCCAGAGATGAACAGGCTGAGCAACAAAGCTCTCAGAATTATCCACAGCTAAGAGATGGGGCATAGGCCAGTGTTCCCTGTTTATCTTTTTTGTTTTATCAACCTAGAAGTCCTCAGGGCTATTTGAAAGTAGACAGTATCATTTTCAACTGTTTTATTTGTTTATTTATTTATTTTGTCTTTTTCGAGACAGGATCTTGCTATGTAGTTCAGGCTGGCCTTGAGCTCACTTTATAGCCCCGGCTGATCTCGAACTCACAACAATCCTCATGCCTCAGCCTCCCGAGTGCTGGAATTACAGGCGTGGGCCACCATGCCCTACTTCAACTGTTTTAGTCTGTACTGAGACTATCATGCAGATTTTAATCACACTGTGCCTTAAAGAGATATACTAGCCGGGTGTGGTGACACAGGCCTGTAATCCCAGCACTGGGGAGGCTGAGGCAGGAGGATTGCAGACACTGCAAGGCCAGCCTGGGCTACACAGTGAGTTTAAGGCCAGCCTGAATTACAGGACATTATCTCCAAAAACCAAAAAAATTTAAAAATTAAAAAAATATAGTTAAGATATATGCTCATTTGATATTTTTGACGAAAATCGTGATAATGCTAAAGAAAAAGTGAACATCTAACTAGTTATCTATCTGGTAGAAAAATAACAGCTTCACTCTGAGAACCTTCTGAGGAAAACAAGATGTTGTGGATTTAATCTCCAGCCCCAAATCACACCTCAAATTGTTGTAAGAGCCGCTTAGGAGGTACCTTTTTGAAATACGTACATATCTGTCATATTAAGTCCACAGTAGCCTTCCTCTGTAGCAAGAATCGTGCCTATTACTTCTGACAGCAGTTGTCTTTTTCTGTGCCTCTGACAAGCCCATCAGGGAGAGAGTGGTCCTCTCCGCCTCAGGACCTGCTCCAATCAGCTCTACCTGGGGAGACTAATGTTTTCAGACTTAGGGTTAATTGTTCTTTGCAAAAAGGGTATGCATAAGAGAGTACAGGAAAATCCATGGAATCCCTGGGTTATCAGTCATAATGTAAAAATAATTAATCCCTCAAGGTAAATGACTTAGCAGAAACAGCCCAGATTTTATTAGCGACCTGAGGCCCCCGCTGCATTCCCTGGATGGTGTAACAAGGAAAGTCTGTGGACATCAAACATGTGGCCCACATGGACTAGATTAGGTCACTCTTTGTGTTACAGTTTAAGATTTCATAAAGCAGAGCTTGTGGTTAGATCATGGGTTGCAGTTCTGAAGGGTGCTTGATGACTTCCCGATCTGTGAAGTACCGTACACTAGCGGTGTTTACCCAAGCGCGCCCACAGCACTCTTCAATCAGGTCTTAATAATCCAGCCTCCAGCTTGCAACCCACTCCACATTCTGATTCCCAATAAACACATATTTGTGGTGTGTTTGTGGCCTGCTTAAATGCTGGCATACTCGGCTCAGAACAGCATTCTGTGAAGACAGAGGACGTATCAGTGGCCCTGAGTTGTTATGTTGCTGGACGCGGCTTCCTGGGAAGCACTGTGTTTTCATCCTCTGTGAAAGGTTTAGTGACGGTTGATGAAGACTAAACTGGAACAGCTGTTCAAGAAGAGCAATTCTTCAAAAGTCTCCAGGGAGGCATTTTTCTTCTCTGCCCCCTCCCTTGTTCTGAGGGCCCAAATGCAAACGCATTAGTGGGTGTTCAGATAAGCAGGAAACAGAGAAGACAATGGAAGAGAGACATTTCCTTTATGCATCTGCAAGGTCTCCAGATGCTTCAGTTTCTGAACTTCTTAGCACTGTTCCGCATACTTAACCACTTGGGAACTCACACAGACAAGGAATGTGTATTCATCTCAGGGTCTTCCTGTTTGCAGGATCAGAGGCTGTCAGAAACAGAGACATCAGCAAGTCCGTGCTGTCTGTCCCGTTTCACTTAACTCATTTTGTTTGCAGTCATAACAAGCATGGTATTTATTTAGTTGTAAGTACATACCAAGGTAAGGATGCATTCACTTTAATCCTTTAATTTAACAAGATCACATACTTTAGGGAGCCAAAGGCTTTACAGCAAGATTAGAATAAAGAGTTGTTTCCTCTTAGATTAAAATAGATATCCTGAATACTTGATTTGTGCTATATCATTATGTTTGATATTTAGGTGCTCTCTTGCTGAGGTCTAAATTAGTATGTTTATTAAATTCCCTCTAAGTGGCATTTTACCCACTGTGTTTACATTTAGAATCATCTTTCATGATAAAGTCTGTCATAAAGTGGGAAAACTGATTTACTGCCTACATTTCTTCCAAGTTTGGAAGCTAAGACCCATCTGTCAACAGAAATAAAGCACAGAAATAGACACACATGCACATTCCCTTAAAAGATTTGTGTGTTTTAGCGTATTCCCTTTCTTAGTTCATTTTTAGCAGGAGATACTGCTAAATGTTTTTCTTTCTTCTGATTTCTGCCAAATTTTTTCTTTTCCTTGTGCTCTCTTTGCAATGTTAGGAGGTCAGACTGGGCTCACTTTCAAAACCTTCTCTAGCCTGGTCAGCAAGCTTTTGAACAAGGAGTTGTTTCCTTGGCAAATCCAAATTCAAACATCTGGTCTTAGGGCATAAATTGAGATAAATTTTATAATAAGTTATAAAATTATAATAATTATAAACTATAAAATGTTATAATAAACTATCAGTTTGGCTGGAGAAAGTCATTGGCAAAATAGCTCAATCTATAACGGAAATCTAGCATGGTTATAACAAGACTATTAAAACATGCAATCAGTTTCTGTAAAGGTTCTGGAATGACCATCTTTTATTCAGATGACCTCTGCCCACAGGTCTGGCCAGCCCATCTGAAATACAGAAAATCTTGAACAGGTTTTCCGGTGAGACAGGTGAGAAGTACAGAAAGACCCAAAGGCTCAAAGATCTGCTTTTCAGAATCTGATGCAGTGGCTGAACTTCCCACACTGGTCTTCCCCTTACAGAGAGAAACGGAGGCAATCGTTCTAGCCTATGCATGTTCTGGCCAATCCCTCTACCAGTGATTGTTCAATCTCTACTTTATGAAGCAGCAAATTCTGAACTCAGACTACCACCTAGCAAAAAGCAGGCTATACACCCAGGAGTTCTCAGTTACATCTTGGTCTAAGATTTCTCAGGCAAACTAATCCAAACACCCAGTAGTTTCTCAATAAAGGAATTCAAAAGATGAAAGCCATAGTGTAGAAAAAAGGAAACAAACACCTGAAGCATGGTCAAGCCTGATGAAGGAGCCTGTGCTTCTGAAGAAGTAGTTTGTAAAAGGTGGAAAAGGCACTGGAGGCCTGGACTCCAAAAGGTCTAGGCTCCTGTCCTCCTTCATCACCCTCCTTTGCCAGGCAATGTTCCAAGCCCTCAACATGGTGATTCATTTAATCTTCCTAACAACTCTAGGAAAAAGCAATGATAGCCGGTATTATCTCCATGTTGCACATGGGAAAACAGAGGTGCAGAATGTCTGAAGTCACCTGCCAAAGCTACCACAGCCAGTAAGGTGGGAAGCTGGACTGTAGGCCCAAGCAGACTGGCTGAAGAGCACACTTGCTTAATGTTTTAGCTAACATTATTCTGTTTCACAAAGTAGAGTGACCTAACCTCTGCATTCCAAGGGATAATCCAGGAAACTAGGGATAAAAATACTGACACCCAAGTCGAGTTGTGAGAATTCAGTGTGAATATGCATGGCAATCGTGGAAAGTGAATTTCCTCCTTCAAGGGATGAAGCATCTGCTTCTTTTGCTAGTAGGCTCTGGTCCGCCCAAGGTCCCTGCATCCCGGCCTACTGGTCATGTGCAACATCGCTACTTCTATAGCCTTTCCTGGAGATTAATGAATAGTTGTTCAAGTAGGACCACTTTCATCTGCAGCACAACAGGAAGGAGCAATCAAGTGGAGAATATTATTAACGAGCCAAATGCTCATCTCCTGGAACTGTAATGGAAAACTTGGGTTATTTGTTTCAATATGTTTTCATTCTCGTGACATGGGCAAACTTCCTTAGTGCTCACTAGGTAAAAACTCAGCCTACGATGATTGCTTCCATTTCCTAGAAACGCTTTCCTTCCCCATCCCCATTTGCTTTCTGTTTCCCAAAGCAAGACACTGTGTTGATGTTGTCACATCAGCATATGTACTCACTGCCCACAAAGGTGGTGGAGGAGGTACAGTGGACCCAGTAGAAAATCCATTCAGTTGAGGATTGGGAAGAACACACTTTACACCCAGGTCTCCCATCTGCTGATAACCTCTGATTTAACCTCGCTGCAGTTCTCAAGAATTCCCTTTGGATAATGTCTTGTGTTCTTTTTCAGTTCTAACTTGCTGAGGCCCTGGTCCCATGCTTGCTTTTTGAATAAAGTGATTAATTAAAAAGTAGGGAAAATTTTCAAATTACTATTTTGGTGTTCTGTTATTTATTTTGATAAAACAAGACGTAAAGTTGGAAGTTTTTGGTGAGACACTAAAGTATGAATAGAAATACCAACATGAAATGTGAAGAAGATCACTAGAAAAGTTCTATACAAGAGGCTAAGAATAGCTTCGCACAGCTCCTCTCAAATGAATGTGCCCACAAATCACCTGCGGATCTTGTTAAAATGCAAATTTTGGTTCACCAGGTCTGAATGAATAAGAGGTTCTGCATTTCTAATGTGCTCCTAGGCAGTATCAATATTGCCAGTTTCTGGATCACATTTGCGTAGGTGGGGATTAGGTTATAGATTTATAAATAACTAGACAAAGGGATTTTAAAAATGAAGACAAGGTTATTTGTGGGAAAGATTACCAAAATCGGAACTCTGATTGCACCTTCTCCTGAATTCCTTCAGAGAAGAGTTCTCTGCGTGGTTGTAGGCTGCTTCCCAAATCCATGCCCCATACAGGAGACTGCACCTGCACCTCTTGCCATTTGCTATGTGACTCCTGGATTTTAAGGACTGAATCTGATTCCAAGAGAAATCTAAAGGTTATGAAATGGACTCCCTGCCATTTAGATGGCTAGAACAAAGTATCGGTTGGTTAGGATCAGCCCAAACTGGGAATTTGTCAACACAAAGAATGTATAAGAAGCAGACCACAGAAGGAAAGGTGCTGTCTCCCAACAACATCAGCCAACTGGGACTTTTTGAGCCCACCTCCGTCCCTCCACATCAATGCTCTACAGTTGGTGTATTTAGCAAGTACTTAACTAGTGAGTTGTAGGAAAGGCCAACAATGAAGGAAGGAGTCAAGCACACTTCCTGACACTTTTGCTCTCACTTTGGGAAGGCAAGAAGATGCAAGTCAAATTAAGATAGTGCGCTTAACTTTCAGTGACTGAAATAGTTTATTAATTGGGAATGACAAGAAAGCCAAAGGGCTATTAAGAGTTTTCATGCAGAAGTCAGAAAAAGATGACTTCCACTAAATAGGTTTGAAGAGACAAGAGATAAAAATAGAACAGATTTCTCTGCTAGCCCAAGTTCACTATGCTGGTTAAACTACCTGTCCTCAGTAGAAGGAGTCTTACTTATTTTCTCATTGCTGGGACAAAATACCCAGCACCCACAAGTGAAATGAAGAAAGGTTCATCTCACTCACGAGTTTGTAGAGGTTTCAGTCCACAGTTGGCTGGTTCCAAGACAGGGTGGCGTGGCCAGAGGAGAAACAGTCTATAGCGAGGTAGGAGAAAGGTAGCATATAGTGAAGCCACCCAGGTGAACCTTCTCATTATCTACCCTCAGAACTATGATAAAACAACCAGTAGACTAATTTAGTGTTGCATGCCCTTAAACCCAGTCCAGCCAGCTCTGAAAATATCCACCTATGAGTACAAGAGGCTTCCGGAGGTCATCTAGATATAATCCATGACTGGAAATAGGCCCAGCAAAAGCAGAATCTGGGACTCTCCTACTCAGTTAATTCTATGGCTTCCATACTGGCATGCGAGATTGTACACTGCACAACAGCACCATTTCCAAGATGATGTGATTCAAATCATAGAAATCAAGCTGAATGTGGTGGCAAAGGCCTATACTCCAAGATTTCTAGTAGGCTGAGGCAGAATGATCACAAGCCCAGTTGGACAAATTAATAATCTAATTAAATTAGTCACCTAATTTGAAAATTTTAAATTTTTCAAAATAAAACTAAAAAGGGTTGGGAATATAAAGCAGCATGCAAGCCATGGGTTCAATCCCTAGTACCACAAAACAGGAAACACCTAAACATCATAGACTTGCATTTTTACTACTAATATTATTCAGTGAAGTACAGACCTTTCTTCAATAAAGTTAAGGTTTATGATAATTATCCAATAGATACAACTAAAATATCTAAGAAAGCTAATTCTACAAAAATACCTTTGAGGAAAATAATTGCCTGATACCTAGGACTTTAAGACTCCCCAGCATATAGTGGATATTCTATGAATATTTTGAATATTCAGATTTTCCTACTAATCATCTCTCTATGAAAATATATTCAAATGATGCCTAATATTTAGCAAGAAATCTCCAAAATTATTATGCGCCAATGAAAAGTTATAAAATAGGAAGTTATATAACTAATACACAGAAATCAGAAGTCTAAATTTATGTAATCAGGCAGAGTATATAAAAGAGCCTATTTATAATTTTAAACTTTAAATTTAAAATTTATAATTTTAAATATCTCATGGAAAGCATAACAAAAACCCACCATGTAAAGAAAACTTTAAAATGTCGCTAAAAAGACTTGAGCAAATGAAGAAGAGATGACATGGTAAAGAGTAGGTTTTATTCTTGAGCATATCTGAGACTCGGAGACGCCACAATTGGGAGAAAGAACCTGAAATATAGTAAAAGGTGAGGACAGGAGAGCAGTTTCCTGTTGTTGCTGAAGTTGGCAATGATGTATTTTTCTTTTTTTTTTTTTTGCAGTACTGGGGATCGAACTCAGGACCCTGTGCTTGCTAGGCAAGCACTTATTCCACTGAGCTATATCCCCAGCCCTATGATGTACTTTTCTAGGTCCACATTAGAATTATATAAAGGGCCTCACAGCAGTCTTCAGTAAATCCCAAGGACATAGATAGGTATAGACAGATGACAGAGAGAGAGAGAGGGAGAGAGAGGGAGAGATTGATTCAAAGAGAGCTCATTTTTAAAGAAAGAGCAGAAGCTACTAGTCCCAGATGGCAAAAAGGAAACCCAGAAGCACACCGTCCAGTCCGCCTCCCTGCAAGCATACTCCCGCAGGAACAAGGCGATTCAGACCACCCTGGTGAGCACGGAAGGGAGCCCAGGGTTTGGCTTGCTCTTCGCAGTGCTCTCGGTGCCCTTGCCCTAAATGTCACTTGGCTACGGAGGGATCACTCTGGTTTCTGCCCCTTCGGTGAGGACGCGCCTCATTTAACGCTCCGTGCACCATTGCCACTTTCCAGTGCTTTTCAACTTCTCAGATTTTCTTAATAGGCCTAATCCCCCTAAATTATCAGGTTTATTTACTTATTACTGTCTGTATCTTTCCAGGAGAATAGCACTGGCCTTTGGGTTCCTAGAATATAGAATGGTTTCTAGAACATAGGCAAATGCTTTATACACCTTTCAATTGACTTATACTTTCACAGTCCTTTGAGACTTATCGTGGATTCAGACTTATTTCCCCTAGTTCCTGTATCACAGTTGTGGCCAACCTATGGTGCACATGCCGCAGCGGTACACGGACCCCCTCTGCCCCCATGTGAGCCACATTCTCCCATCATCGCCCAAGCACTGAGCACGGATAGCAGCAGAGATGGGAGGTGCTGACATTTGGTGATAAATAAGTGAAGTTTGAGTTGCAATGTGAGCATTCAGTCTCTGAAAGTTTCGCCATCCCTGCTCTATTGTGTTAGAATTACCCTCAGCTCATCTAATGTTAACTGAAGAACCTGAAATGTGTCTGGCACTGTTCTAGGTCCTTGAGATATGGTAGAGAAAAACAGATCTCTGTTCGGGTGGAGTTTATGTTTTACTTCAAGGAGTTCATGATAAAGAAATGAATAAATATATACCATATCAGGCCTGTAAGCTTTGCAGAGAAAAATAAAAGAGGACATTGCAGTAAAATGTGATGGACTGATCGGCACAACCTGACTGAGGGTCAAGAATTATCCTGGAAAGATGAGCTGAAGGACTAAGGGAGAGAGTCCTGCAGGGAACTGGCAGAGGATTCCCCAAGGCAGTCATGTGCCACAGCCTGAAGGAGGAGCAAGGCTGATGTGCTCCAGGAAAAGGAGGCCAGGGTAGAAGGCAGAGAGAGCAAGCAGGGTAGTTAAAGTGAGGTAAGGAGCTACCTGGCCGCCAGACTATATGGAGCGTTTGAATTACGCTGAGGGCTTAAGCTTTCATTTTTCCTGAGATGGAGAATCATCCAGAAAGCTCAAAAGTAGGGTGACCTGACTCGTTTTAAAATTGAGGCCATGTTGGTAAAAGTAGGGGTAAAGGTAGGAATGAAAGGACGGAGGACATGGTCTATTACAATAATGAGTTGAAAATCTATTGCAATATACACCATTACTACAGGGAATCTTACCTGCCTCTCCTGCTTAATTTCACCAATCCTGTCATCTCACTCCACACTCAAATTGAAGCTTGCTGCTTCCAAAGATTTCAAATCCCAGCTGTTTCATAAAGTTCATTTAGTCTAAAGTGATCTCCATATCCTTTAAATGTATAGAAATTGTGGCACTCATCAATCAGTCCTGTTTTGTATTATGACATCACTTTCGTTAATTTCAACATTTTATTATTGTTTAACATTGCATGTGATCTTAAATTAACTAAAACATAAATTCTTCATGAGCAGAGAATCTCTTGACTTTGCTTTTACTTGGCATTCACTAGAATATAGTGCCTTGAACTAAGTAGCTAAATTAAACCTTGATTATACTTCAGCTCTTGCCTCAGCCTTCATTTTATCATAATCCATCTCCTTTTTGTTCCCACATAATCTCGAACCCCTCCAAAATATTTCTCTGAGCTGAGATACAGGATTGAAAGGGGTAAGAAATGCAATTTATAACTAAAAGGATAAGGTACAGTTTTATTGTGGAGGTCCAAACTGCAAGACTGCAGAACTAACACAATTCAGTAGACAACTGTCATTCAGTGGTTTGCTACAACAATAGGCACGCACTGGTAAAGAAGAGTAACTGCCTACATGCACAGTATGGATTGGAAATGGGCTAATGAGGGTTTATATACACTCCGGACCTGATTAAAGCGTTCATGTGAGAAACACTAAGTACCTGGAGCTAGTGCTGTGATGGAATGTTTTATGAGGATCTAGAGGACTGTTAGTGGGCTGGATATAGAGGGTGAAAAACAAAGGAGTTATATGCGACAGATTTTAATGCTATGCTCAGTGCCTGAAAATGATTGTATTATTGATAGAAATAAGGAAATCAAGGAAAAGTTGACTGTGAGAACACACTGAATTGTTTTCAGTATGTTGAATTTTAAATGGTATCATTTGGCCACCTCAGAGGCAATTTGTAGTAGATGATTTTACCTTTAAAAAAAATTCACTACTCTAGCAAAGGGTTTGTAAAAGCACAACCTGCAGCTTCCCCCAATTTAGTTTGCTGGTCTCACTTAGATTAGTCTGTTGGCCATACCCACAATGCTTCAACAGCTGACTCCCAACAAGGATATCCAATAGAGAGAAGAGTAAACACTTAGAAACAAAACTTTTGTATAGTTGAAGCTGGGCTGGGAAGGTGGACTTCTGCCCTAACTTCTCCTCTTGACTCTCTCAAGTTTCTTTATTACACTATTAGAACATCCAGTACAAGCTTGTGAATTTCTCTCAAATTTGTTCTGTAACAGTCAATTTCAAAGTAATTATACAACAGATAGGATAATTGATGTGAACTGCACTGTCATCTGAGATCTCATGCTGCACTCTGTGTGACTTAATCAAACACACACTTACACATGACTTCCAGAAACTATACTCTCCAGGACTTTGGTGCAATTCATATAGACCATCGCACACTCACAATCAAGTTTCCCAGGTGATAAAAGCATGACTCCAAAAATAAACTCAGCAAACCTACAATTATAGTTTCACAAAACTAGATTAATATTGACTGGAAACTGATGAATGAGTCATAAACCACCAAAGAAGTATGGGTGTACTGAAAAATCAACATGTGATTTTTACTCTTTACTCTCAAGAGGTAAACTTGTAACAATAGTCAAAAAACCAAGATGCAAAATACTACCTTAGATAAATGGAAAAAGGAATAAGAAATTATGGCATAAAAGACTAAACCAATCACTACAGGAACAACATGAGTTATAGTTTAATGGAAGGAATTTATTCAGAAAATTGGAAAAAGTGCAAGGAGATGGGTTTCAAGGACTGAGCACTGACTAAAACTGACAATCAAGGGTTTCATGGGTTTTTCTCTAGATTTGTCTCTCCTAACTGCATTTACTACAAACAATCGCTCAATTTACACACAAAAACCCTGACTTGGAGGAATTGAATTATGCAATTATAAAATTAGTTTAAAGTTACATTTCTAGGAGAATCTGTAGAAACTGTCAGTTTTAAAAAATAGTCAAGATGAAATGTCATATGCTAATCTGGGGAGTTATGACTTTAAACACCAGGAATGTAAGCATAGCAAAAGGAGAAAGGTTAGTTGTAGGTCAGTATATCTTATATTTCATTTTCTCTCATCTCATCTGTATATACATAGTAATTTTTTTTTCCAGTACCGGCGTTCGAACTCAGGACCTTGCTCTTGCCAGGCAAGCGCTTATGCCACTGAGCTATACCCCCAGCCCCTATACATAGTAATTTTGAATCAGTATATAACTTTTCAATTGCTATAAAATTCTTAGACAAAGAAAGAGGAAAAAACAGAAGGAAAATGAACAATTTCATGTTAATGAAGCACTGCTTTAAATGTTAATATTCATTCCAAATCTAAAATCACTTTGTGTGTGTGTTGGTAGGCAAATGGTATTTTCACTGCCTTGGCCATAGTGTGTAAAGCTAAAATGAGATCATTCATATCGAATGAATCACTGGGAATGTAAAGGCAGAGAAAAGCTAAACAGAAATGAACAAAATCCAAAATGAAAATCTTGCAAAAGGGAGTGGGTAGATCTTTGAGAAAGTTGGACACCCTGAACAACCCCAAGGAGGGCATCTCCACTCTGAGGGAACGGCTGCCCTGCCTTGTCCTAAGAACAGCCTTGTGTAGCTGCAAGTGGCTACCTGATTTGGTATGGACATGCTCCAAGGTATTTCTCTAATAGTGAGTCAAATCCCAGTCTCCACTGGTGTTAATTCTTGTTTAACTAAAAGGACAAACTTTAAAATGCCAAGCAATGGTTTCTGCATTGTGTATAGGAATGAAAATTCCAAGGTGACAGGGATGAGGGGATCACCTATTCTGAAATAATTTTAAGGATATTTCCCTTCTTAACAGGTAGATTTTTATTGATGTGGACTCCCTTTAACTAAAAAATAAAGATAAGAAAATTAAACCCATCAAATTATAAAAGTTAGACCTGAATTCATTTGTAGTATTATTAAAAATACCTTATAGAGTAAGAGCAAATAATTTTCATTTCCTTCATTTTTTTGAGTTATAGTTGTGATGTTTGGACAGAGCAAAATTAAATCAACCTTTATTCTTAGATGATCTATTTTGTTTTAAAAAATGGTAATAGTGATAAAAGTTACGTTGAGACCATATGGTCATTTCAAGAGTAAAAAAGTAGCTCTCACATCTCACATCAAACTTTGATCACTATATAACTCAGGCTTGAACCTGGGACCTCAACTCAGAGTTTATATAAGTAACTCAAAATTATGCATACGGGTGACCCTCTCACCACTGGCGGTTTTGAAGTGTTTGAGTCAGCTATAAAAATCTAATTACTTAAATTCATTTACATTCAGGATAACTATAAAAAGTATTAATGAATTGAAAGTTACTATATTATTCTCAACATTTAGTGTGAGCTGACTGATTTTTGTTAATCATATGAATTCTTAGACTAATCAAAATAAGTTGAAATAATTAGCTAGCTCTTAATAAACAAAGCCTACTTTTAAGCATTAGATGAAATCTATTTAAAGGAATAGTTTAGTTTTTAAATTATTGAGTCAAAAATGTGCAAAATAAGTGTAATAAATTCCCTGCTGCTATCAAATAGAGCAATAAGTGCTACATTTTTAAAAATAATAACAACACTTTTCTTCCCCTAGCATAGGGATGTTTAATAAAGGAAACTCAAGAATGTCTTAAGGAAAAGGCCACTTTAGAATTGAGTATCTCACAAGTTCAAATTGTTCTTCTAGCAAGTTTAATTCTGATTCCATTCATACCAAACAAATATCGACTCAGTAATGAGAACAGAGGTCTTACTACAGAAAACCAAAGAGCTTGACATTCATTCTGCCTTTTAAAGAACTGTCACTGTAATTTCTCTAACCACAGCCTGGTTCTGTGATAGCATTTATGCCATAATTTGATTCTAAAGGAAAGGCTCCATACAGCGAGACTTCCTAGGTACTCTGCCTTCTGCAGGAAATTGAGGCATTTTCCTGAGTTTAATGAAGCAAACTTTGAGGCTATGTAAAGGAGAATCAGAGCTGTCATATTCCCCAGTGAGTTAAATCCCTGATCATCTCAGTTCTTTCCTCCTGGCTCGCGGCCTCAAACCACTACATATTTCTAATGCTGACTGTAAAACAAGAGCTAAAACATCCCATTTTGATTTTCAGAATGATTATCTCTTGCATTTTCCATGTCTTGAGGAAAGGGCCCATAGAGTGAGCAACATGGTCCATAGTTTTCACTGTACTGAACCTGACACTGCTTTCAGAGAGGTCTCAATAAAATACACCAATTGGCTGACCACTAACCACCACCACCCGCCGCAACAGTTCATCCTCACCTTCGACCACAGTTGTTGCTACAGAAGGCAACAACCATTCTCAGGATTGGGCACAACATCCCTTTTGCACAGTCATTTTTAAATGAATGAGCAGGTTCAGGAGAGAGATCTGAGAAACTGGTGCCTACATAATTCTCAAATATGCAATGCAAAATAAAATCCCCATTATGCTTTGAATAAAGTCATTCTCTCTGTCCTGCTATGCCTCTGATAATCTCCATCTCATTTCATGATAAAGCACTTACCAATTTATTGAAGATAGAAATCTCAGAAACCTTTAGACTCCTTCCTATCCTCCAAAACTATCAGATACTATGCAATGGAAATTATTTGCCTTCAAATCTATCTTTAATCTACTCTTCAATCTCAGTCACCATAGTCAGGACCAGCTTTTACCTGGCATATATTACAACAGGCTAGCCCTGTTTTCTTTCTTTATATATTATTCTGTTGTGGGGGAAAAAGGGTACTAAATCTGGATTAACTTTTTTAATAAATCCAGTGGAGCTATTATATAGTATTTTCAAATTCTGTTTTGTGGTAATTTTCAACATATTCTTAGAGGTTAAATTTACCATGATTTGAATTGCATCTACTTTCTTACATCTTTCAAACTACCTATTTTCCAAATACTGTTCCAAATTATAGAATAGTTTTCCAAAGAATTCCAAATCAAAGTGAAGTACTTTCATGCCTTCCATGCCAAAAGTTGTTTTATGTTACATATATGCGTATGTACTTTAAGTTTGTAGATCTCTGATTTTCAAATATGTTTTTAATAGTTTTATTTTGCTGTTATTACATATAATATATTGCACATATTTATTTAACCTTTAAATGCCTAGTATTCCATTTTCAGAATGCTCATACCATAGAATATAATAAAAGATTTTTCTTTTCAAATTCTTGTTCCATGATGGTTTTTAGGTTACATATAGGAATTACATGTAAAATTTTTAAGAATTGCAATCTTTGGCATAAATGTGTTAAAGCATATAGTTTGATACAACTGGGTATGTATACATGTATAACCATCACACAATCAATATAATGAACATTCTACCTTCCCTCAAAAGTTTTTCATAACCTTTTGTAATTTCCTCATTTGTACTTTTGAATGCCCAAATATATTTTGTATGGGTGGACTTTTTTGCCTTTGTTTCAGGTGGTAGGATAAAATTAGTCCCAGTTTATCTATCTTTTGCAGACGGAGATATCAGTTGATTTTTCCATAATATCTTTTTAGCCACCCTCAGTAATTGATCTAGGGTTACAATATGAATCTCAATTTATTTGGCAATTTACTTTTACTTTTTTACCTGGCAATTTACTTTCATATTGATATCAACTTCGTTCTAGCAAAATAGATAATTTCCTGCAATCTCCTTTACATTACATCTATACATGCTATAAACCCAACAGTTACAATTATTACGTTTTATATTATAATCTCTTTTAAAGAATTTAAGGCAAAATATTTACGCAGTGTTTTGTATTTGCCTACTTACTAAACCATCTGCGGTCCTATTAGTCTCAAAACATACATAAATTTTAGTTACCATCTAATATCACTTCTTTCAGTGAAAGAACTTCCTTTAGTAACAAATTCAGTCTTTGTTTATAGAAGAATGCCTTTCTTCACTTTCATCCCTAAAGAATAACTTTCCCAGACACATAATTTCTGGCCAAAAGAGTTTTTGGTTTTGTTTTTGTTTTTATTTCAGCATTGTAAATATGAATTTCACTGCTTCTGGCATTGATTACCTCTGATGACAAGTGAAGTGTTAATTTCAGTGTTCCACTGTACTTGATCAGTCTTTTTATTCTTAAGATTTCCTGTTTCTGTCTTTCAACACATTAACTATAATGTCATGAGGTGTGAATCTTTCTGTTTATCCTATTTGTGGTTTGTTGAATGTTTTAGATCTATAGATTGAGTTTTTAAACATTTCTGAAGGCTTCTGTCAGTTCTAAAAAAATTCTTTGTACTTTTTTCTCCCTCTTCTTTGGAATCCTATTATATGGGGTCTGTTGAACTGTTATGGTCTAGGTTATTTTTTCATCAATTTCTGATGATTTCTGTCACTATTTCTAAAAATATTTTCTACTTCTCACTTCCTCTTCTCCTCTAGAAATCCCGTTGTATGTATAATGGTAAACTTGCTGTTGACCTATAAGTCTCTGAGGCTTTATTCATTTCTCTTCAGTCTGTGTTCTCTTTGGTCTTCAGACTGGTGAATTTCTAATGGTCTATTTGAAGATAATTGATGATTCTGCTCAAATCTGCAGAGTTCCTATACTGATTTTTTTAAATTACTGTGCTTTTCAACTCCCAAATTTCCAAGAAGTTCTTTTCTATACATCTCTTTACTGACATTCTCTCATACTGACCACCATGAGAAGACAGGACAAACAAGTCCCTGAAGCCTTAACTTTTTTTCATTAATAGCATGATTTGTGTTTTCTTCTGAGGCAGTTAGAGACCTAGAAGCTGACCTGTAGATGCCCAACCACAACTACAAACACAACAAAGCTGGCTATCGCTGCCTTCATTTCTACGTTTTCCAGTCTCCCCTCACATAAGCATGACAATCACTGAGGGAGCATTGTACTATAAAGTTTGTTGGCCCTACATTTACCTAGCTTCTCTAGTCTCCCTTCAAGACTTGGGACATCAAATTAAGGGTAACTGAAGTAATTTTCATGGTTTATAGCGACATCCAGTTGCCTTGTTTTAAAACAATATCTAGCTCCAGACCCCCTAGAAGGATGCCTAGAAACCTACAGTCATGTCAGATTCTAGGAAAAGCAGAGGCTCACAGACCACTCCATAATGAAGTTACCTCCTCAATGGGAGCAGTTACCCCATAAGAGGAGCCCATTCTCTCCAAGCAGCACAATCATCTGATGGAACTGAATTGTCCTGCAAGCCATAAGGGTTGGTCTAGAGCTAGGAACTCAGGACTGAGGTCCTAATCCATAGGACCTTGGCCCACATAAAAGTTTTTGTGGGCCAAGGTCCACGTGCTGCTGCCACATAAAAGCTGGCCTCCTGCTTCTGTGAACAGGCCACTCTGAGCTTCTTTATCAGAGTCCCCTCCATTTGCTCATGCTAGAACCCTTGTCCTATTTTTTTGTCATTTCCTAATTCTTCCCCAATCTGCTTAGACCTCTCACAGATGTATCCACCCATCCTGATTCTGGGATGACAGTCAAGAACCTACTCGGCAGAGTCAGTGCAGGTCCTCATCTCCTCTTCAGGGGACTTCCTTAGATCTCATCTGGTGACATTACTAAGTCATTGTCATCCATGCTGTCCTTTAGTTTTTTGAACTTGGCTTTCTTTAGTTTTTTGACTAAAGGAAGGACAAGCTTTTATCTGGCATATATTACATATGTACAACTCTTTTGAAAGCTTTCTTTGCTGAATCAAACATCTGGACCCACACAGATATTTTGTTGACTGACTTTTTTCCAAGTATGGGTCACCCTTTCCTGTTTCTTTATATGTTTCATTATTATGTTAAAAACTGAACATCTGAGATAATACAGTGATTATGGATTTTGATATTTTCTCCAACAGTTGGTAGTTGTCTGTTTTGTTTTTGAAACTTAGCACTAAATCTGTGGAATCAGTTTCCCTGCCATATGCTGCCCCTGATGTCTCTGCTCAGTAATTTTTATATCTTTCTTTTTAAGCTTGCCTTCTCTGGTCACACTTCCTTGTGACAGTAAGTCAGTGACTCATCAGAGATTTTACTCAAACTCTTTGAGCCAAGAAGCCTCATACTATTAGTCAATGGCTCTGCATGTAGGTTTCTTCAAAATTTTGAAACTCTGAAAGGACTTTCAGCCATACTCCATGTTATGGCTTGTGTCTGTGCTCCCTCCCCAAAGCCTCATCTGGTCATAGGTGGGTTTCTCTCAGAGGTGGCTGGATCAAGAGTGTGTGATGCTGGGATTGATTTATGAGGATCAAGGGTGTGAGTGCTAACTGTCCTAAGGATGGGCAACCTGGGCTGAAAGAGGTAGATAGATTTCCTCTTGCTTTTTCTGCCTTCTGCTTTTGCTCAACAGAAGTGTTTCCACTCTGTGATGCCTGGATGCCTGTCTGCTGTGGCACCTGCTTTGGAGTCAGCCACTAATGGGCTGAAACCTGTGAGTCAAATAAACCTTCCCTCCTTTAACTTTAGATGTTGGGTATTTTGTCTCAGCAATGAGAAAAGGAACTAAGACACTCCATCTTTCATTTGCTGCTGGGTTCTCTTGCATCTGTTCTGCACAGGTGTGTAAATTACCATTTAGCCGGGGATAGACAGGTACAGACTAGACTCCTAAGTCTCCCATACGATAAAGTCAGCAGGGGTGTAAAAATTATTATTAATTCCCTTTATGGCCAACGCATGTTTAGGACCTCTATTTAACTTCTGGTTGGTCCCTTAGCTCTTACTTGTCCCAGATGGGACTATAGCTCAGCTGGGAGGTCACCGACTTCCTCACGCGCTTGCTTGTAAGACCAGAACGTTTACTGAATACTGTTAGGAATTTGTTTTGCATCTTCCATTTAAAATATTCTAGTGACAATCTTCTTACAGAGAAGCCACTGAATTTCAAAGCCTGCCTTGCACAGTAGGACTATTCTGCCAACCAAGCTGGCTGAAAGGGCCACAGCTCCAGGCAGGAACATGGTCGGATTCCCTGTGTTATCATGCTTGTCGATTTCTTCTTTGCTTTGGGTGATTTCAAAAGCTTTTTCCCCAAAAAATTGTCCAGATTTATAATTATTATGAGGAAAGGGGATATGTCTCGCTGCTCATTTTTCAGTGAGAGAAGTTAGTCTTCTCAGTTGACTGAGTTTTCTATTCATGGATCATTGTTTCCTATTTATTTGCACTTCTAGTAATTTTTAATGTAAATTTACCTTGTTAAGTACTAGATATTCTTATATACATATTGTTGAACTATATTCTACAACACAGCCAAATAGAAATAAGTTGATCATTTTAGGTCTTTCTTTTAAGCTTTGGTGAGAACAAAACAGTGTTTAGTTGGCAATTAATTTTGGTAGCTTACTGAGTTGAAACTCTTCTGAATAATCTACCTGGTAACTTTATGCTATTAGCTTTTCTACTGTTGCTGGTAAGAATAAGAACCACTCCTGGCCCTTTGTGTGCCCTGCTGCTTATTCCTTCTACTTCTTTCAGGTGCTTCTTTACATGGCTCTCAGAAGCCTCTCTGTTAGCACGCACAGATCTCCACAGACCTCTGAAATGCTCTCTCTGCACACATCTCTCCTCTCCAGTCTCTTGCCCTGTAAACACTAGATATCTTGAGATTCTTAGCTCTTGCCTTCTGCAAGGAAACTGCCCAGCTGCATTTGTATTCCCTGTCACACACCACAGCCTGATAATGCTCTAGGCAAAGTAGGCCAGGCATGCATGTCTTGTCTCTGCTTCCCATCTCTCAGGAAACTTCCCCTATGACCTGACGTCCAAGACACCAAAAACACTGGTCCATATATTCTTCCTAGTATGCTTTCAAAGTGAGTCAGGCAAAAAGGTGAATCTGATGACTTTTACCCATCTTTCCCAGACAAAATGTCAGAAATGCTTACTTTGCTGAAGGGAACACATTTAACTGAATCTGTTGTTTCTCCCCCCTTTATATTTGCTTTGCCACTATCCTCTATAAAATCACCCTGGCCCAGTCTTAATCACGCAATGTGTCCTTTCTGGAATATTTATCAAGGCCAGTCGCTTTGCTACATGCTGAGGTCATGGAGACAAATTAAAACAGCCACACATGGTGAGGGGCCTGTGACAAGAACCTTCATCTTGGTTTCTCAGTGTTGGGTTGTTCAGAGCAGCAACCTGTTCTTCCCTCATCCAGATGAAGATATCTAATCCACTTAGGTGCAGAAGATATTTTTTAAGTCTCATACTCCATTTCCTTATGAAAGTAAATTTTTCTCTTCATGCCATTTTACTGTTAAAAAAGAGGAAAATATTTCCTCTCTGTTATCCAAGCCTATATTTATTTTGTTTTTCTCTCATTACATTAATTTTATTTGGGCAAAAGAACAACAATTATGTTTAAGCTTAGGATGGGAAACAACACAGCAGGGGCTCATAAATAGAGTTTAATTGCAGTAATTACTTACATTAATTATATATCAACTGATTATTTTAAGACATATTTATTGAGCACCATCAGCTTTCAGAAGGACCCATCATTCTCCCACTATCTTTTCAAATTTTCTATCCTTGTTCAGAATAATCAACTATCATTTGACACATGGTATAATAAGTACCTAATGAAATACCAATTAAAATTGTATTTGAGAGGCTTAATTTTAGAGATAAATTGGAAATAATTACATGATTCAAGAATCCACATGAAATAGGAGAGACACATCTGTATCTTGACTAACTGGAAAGGACAAGCACCGATGAAGCCTTTTAATGTGCTTTCCAAAACCTGTTACAAAACATTATTGTACCTCGACTGATGGCACTGAACAATGTCTTTTTATTTTTTTAAGTAGACAGTTCCTTTCATATGCAGACTTGAGTGATTTTAGTTGTCATTATTACTGTCAGCAGTTAGAGAATGTGTAAAAGGAAGGGTGTGAGTGTATTCTGTTCTGTAAGGCAGGCACACCAGTGTAGAGCGGTCTCTGAGTGCACCAAGTTTAATTTACTGAGCTACAGTTGTGGGAGAACGCATGGCCTGTCTCTTCGCCGTTCATTTCAAGTAACTCATCTTTACTGGACTCAGACTTAGCACTGACTGAGCATCGCACTCCTCCTCTCTCCTCCTTCTGACCCATCTCCAGCTAATTACTTCCCTCTGAAGATTTAGTGAATTCTGGAATCAGTCAAAACAGGCTGTTAAGAGACACTAGACAGGTAAAAGTTGTAATACCTTCTCTTTCAGAGCTGGAAAGGTTGTTTCCCTAGGCCAAGACCACATCTCTCTGAAGGGGATCTTGAGCCTCCAGGGAGAACAGAAAACTGCCCCCAAAGTGACCTGTGTTTGTGCTTACAGCTTCCTCTCCTTCCATGGTAACATGGATGGCATTCAGAGGACAACAGTCTCATGTACAACCTTGTTTGGGGAAACTGTTAACCATATATTTCTGATCTATGTAATTTTCTGCTGAAGAACACAATGGGGCGTAATAGAAACCAGCCATTACAAAATCCACTCTTTCTTGCAGGAGCACTTCCTAATGTAGAATTCTAATTTTATCTCCTGATTGATAATATCACATTAGCCAGATCCAGATTCCTAACTGCAAAATGACACATGGACACTATTTTAAGCTCCCTCCCAGATGGATTTCATTATGACTCCTCTTCCCTCTTAACAGGAAGTCTACAGTGCAGGCAGTGGAGTGTGAAGCAGGCACTCACTACCATCCTGACACATGAAATGGGAAACACTCAGCACAACTGATCCAGAGTGTCCAAATGCATACATAGGGTGAGCAAAGAAACTCGAAAGTAGTCTGCATTACCTGAAAACCATGAGCCAGGCGTGGTGGTGCATGCCCCTAATCTCTGCATCGGTTGGCTGAGGCAGGACGATCATTGTAGACCAGCCTGGGCTACAAAGTGAGCTCAAGCCCAGCCTAAACTGCATAGCAAGACCCTCTCTCAAAAAGACAAATACAACAAAAAACAAAATAAAACCCAGTAAATATTTTGTTGCTTTTACTTTTAATATTTGTAGGCGAGACACAGAAAGAGCCTCCTTTCACCAGTCACAGGTTTTTATACAGGTGTATCTAGATTCACAGGACGCTATCGGTTGGAAGGACTAGCACTAACAATTGTTCAATAAGCTTCCCCCAAGTCCATGGCAAAAGCTAAGCAACAATTATTCTACAGTGAGGGAGGGGCATTTGACCACGGCAATCTGGCAACAATAGTACTCAGAAAAATGATACTTACAATCTTCCAGGTTCATAATAATCAATAAAAAAGAAATTCCATTTGCACTGCAGCAGGATAACACCAAAAAGGTCTATGCCCAAGTGCTTGAAATTCTCAGAAAATTGGCAACTAATTCATCAAGTTTTCTAGAAGAACTTTAATTATACATCTGACCCCATTCTTCAAAACCGCAGATGTGACAGGAGGGCACAAAGCCATATTCCACCCTTAATGAGAGCTATTTAAAGCATCTCAACATTTATTTTGTAATAAAGTAGTTTCAAAGTCTAGACTCAAGATATTTTTCTGTGTGGAGTTCTAAGACCCTTTCAGGGCCGAAGTGCTATGATCGAGATAGCGCTGGGTCCACTGAAGGAAACGGAAGCTAAAGAAAATTACCATGTCAGATGTGACAGGCAAGTTCCTGCAGCATATGTACAGCATTCCTTCACCAGCAATGCTCTCCTCCAAACAACCTTATTTCCTGAGAGTTAGAACTACAACACTGACTGAGAAGTATCAAGTGAATTTCGCTGCTCTTTCTTATGTCCCAAAACTTAATTTGTTCCTATACATAAAAAACACACCCACATTTGGTTTTCACCTTTCACCTAAGGTGAAAGAAGAGATCTCAGAACCCTGAAATGGGGCAGGTCTTCCAGAATGTATTTCTACAATACCTATCCTTCCCCTACACCATTAGGAAATAACTGTCCATAGGAAATAACTTTCTAGTTAGCCCATAAGGCCAAGTTGTGGATAAAGAACTGACTTTGGCTTAAATACACCATCCTCTTTATTGAGAGTCTCTTGGAATTTGGAGGCTTTCTGTTATCACTGATCTGATCTAAATCTCTTCATTTATGAATGGAGAAATAACCTGTGCTAATGCATCCAATTTGACATAGGTTTAAACTGGGACTAAAGTTTTGGTGCTCAACACAAGGGATTTCTACTAAATATTGAGGCTATTTTTCATCCCATAATAGGATTTATAGGCTATTTTAAATCCCATTATAGGATTTACAGAAAAATGCTCTTGCAAAGAGATGTGAGGGTGGGGAAGACCATTTTGGGGAGAAGGGCTCATTTGCTAGCAAGGGAAAAGGAACGCTGGAGGTAAAGCTCTTCATGGCTAAACAGGTGCTGGGCGCTGCCCTTGTCCACACTCTTCTTTGAACTGGAAGGCACTTAATAGACTTGTCCCTATCTGGTCAGCCTTTCTTTTCTTAGCTCCAGCTGCAAGAGCATTTGCAGATTCTGGAAGTCAACAGAGGTAGAAGTGGGCGTTTTTTACCTTTTGGAGAGCTCATGTGAGCCCTGTGTTTACTTTTGGAGAATCCTCCATTGTGTGGGTGCTGGTCATAGGATAACAAGATAATTTATCACCCACACTGAAAGCTCTTAAGTGTTAAAGGAGTCACGATCAATAATCTTGCCAGAATAATAACAAACTAGGACCACCCCAAGCAAACAGGCTCATGTAGTGTTGTAGTTTGTGGTTTTGTACAAGACACATATTTTATAAGATTATTTTATAATAGTCACCCAAAGAATCATATACAAGGAGTATAGGAAATCTATCCTAAAGACCAAAGAATCAAATTAGGGGCCTGGATCCCACGGTAATGTCCCACATGAGTTCAACTGAAGACCTACAGCCTGTAACAATGTCTCCCATGAGTCCAGCTGGAGGCCTAGAGCCCATGACAATGTCTCATGCAGGCCTGTCTCACAGATCTGCGCTGGAAAGGCCAGAAAGTCAGTGGTAGAAGCTAGAAAGTCTGAGCCAGCGGGATGAAGGATCTGTGGTAGCAGGCCAAGGGATATGAACTGGCGCCAGCAAGCAATGCTCAAAGTAAGAATCAAGCTCTCCTGAAAAGTACCACAGCCACCCTCAGCGACAGTGAGGTCCCGAGCAACTCCGAGGGTGAGGAAAACTGTGTTCTCATCAGGAAAGCCAACCCAACAAGCTTCTCCAAGAGACTGAGCAGCGCACCTTCTTCCCTTCCAGAGCCAGGAAGCAATGCTCAAAGTGAGGACCAGAGCTCCCTCAAAGTGTACCAAAGCCATTCTCAGTGACAACAAGGTCCTGTGCTCCTTGGATGATGAGAACAGTCCAGTTCGTCAGGGAAGCCAGCATGACGAGCTCCTACAACAGAACCAACAGAACCAACAGCTCCTTACAGCTTCTAACAGCACCCAGCAGTTTCTCAGCTCCCCACAGCCTCCCTCTTCCTTTTCCCATTCTGACTCTTACGCTGACGGCAGCAGACCTCGGGTGGGCCTCCCACACCCGGCACCACACAGGACACTTCAGCTGGGTGTTGTTAAAGTTGACCACCAGCTGTCAATCCATCACATGTAGTCAACTGAATCTTCAAAAAGGAAGTCCTTGACTTCTAAACAGAAACCATCAAGAGGGAATCATCATCTTCTCCGCTCCTTGACAGCTCGTGTATTGATATACGCATTGGCTCAGCACCTTGAAAGAATAGTGAATCACTAGAGCCACTGTTAAATGTAGGAGTAACAGGAGCAAGTAAGCTGAAGAGTCTAGTCGTGGTATTTATGGGTCTAGCAGCCACACTGGCCACACTGCTCTTTGGACATAACTATAACAGGATCTGATAGCTGCTTTCGAATAATGGTTCTCAAGGAAACTTACCTTTAGGTATTTACTCCCTGTGTAAGTGAGTGACGATGCATGGGGAATCTGGGTTGATTTGGGATTTGCCTTTAGTCGACAGAATGTGGAGGGAAGGTGCTATGTCACCGCTAAACCGAAAACTTGGGAAGACCTCGCCTTTGCGTTTTGGGAGCTCTAGCCTACCATGCAGATGTTCGTTAGCCTGACGAGCGACAGCACATGGAAAGGAAGAGACTCTGATAACACAGAACGGGGCAGCCGCACAGTCCAGCTGCCCCTGCCGGCCGGTAAAACACAGGACAGCCTTGAAGTCAGATGTGTATGGGCCCAGGCGACCCCACCTGGAGCATGACAGTCCCTCTAAGGCCAGGCAACCCACAGAGGGAGAAGAGACTGTGTTGCTAAGTATCAGGGTGATTAGATATATCGTGATGGTAACTGGAATTGTTTACCAGCTTATCTTGATTATTCCCATTGTATGTATCTGGTTCTCTAATTCTCCTGTTTCAGTTCATTAGTCTTCATACAAATCTCTTTTTCTTCCTGAGTCACAGATTACTTTTCTAACACAGTTATCTCCCCTTTTTCCATTTGGAGCAAGCACCCCCTACACACATTTTAAACACAAGGGCTCCATTTTTATGTGGAAAATTTCATGTAACGTGTACTTTTAGCAAAAGCTTAGGAATTCAGCAATGCCCTTGATTCAGCAATACCCTTAGGAATTTGCATTTTCCTCAAAATAACCACATATATACATTTGAAACAAAGAGCTGATAAACATCCACGTGAGAGGCACATTACATATTCATTACTTAGTAAGTTAATGAACATTTGGCTTTTGCAGCAGATCCCTCATCTCAAAGTCCACGTCCCAGTGGGTGGGAGCTATGGATCTGATACACATGTTTCTCCCTCGACATTCCCTTGAGATGACATGGTTCCCAAAGTGCCCTAGTTCCTGGGAAAGAAAAAAAATTTCAAAGACACAGAAGCTCAGGACAGAAAATTTCACTCAGAGAAAAGAGAATAAATATTTAAATCTTAAAAACAACCTAAGAAACAAACCATCTTCAGAGGTACAGGAGAGGGGAGGGCCATCATCATTTTGGAACAGCCCACATGTATGGAAGTCTTGCTAGCCAGGCACCTGAATGACAGAATGAATAGTATACCACTCAGTCTGGGTCTTCTCCTTGTCCACATCCACCTCTAAATAGATAGGCATCAATAGACAGACTTTCTCCTCCTGCTAAAGCAGCTGTCAATAGAAAAAAATTCTGCTTGGTTTGAGAGTAGATCGAAATTTAAGAGGTGAACTATTCTTAATTCAGGGGCTTTCTTTTGATCTCTCAAATACTTCTATCAGGGAAAGAAAATAATTAGGATCCAGAGGGGAACAACTCCCTTCTTGATAACACATCTAATCCACTCTTCCTTCTTATTAAAATGGAAAAATGTTACTCAGACAAAGTCAGGAAAAATTTCTCTTCACTGTATTTTTAATGTGAACCCAGCAGTTACTTCAAATAGGGTCATTTTTCAAGAGCACAGGCATGTCTCTGGAGATAGCCCTGGGAAATTTTCATACACATTTTTATTTAAAAACAGGCACCTAATTCTTCGGGGACTCTAAGGAGCTCCTCTCTGTGACAGATAGTTAGTCCAGATCCCAGGACAAGGGTTGTGAGTTTATGACAGAAACACCCTATGTTGTTATGACATCTTTGTTGATCATATTTTTAACCTAAATGATAATATAAAATAATAGCATTAGTAGGAGGCTACACAAATGAGACAGTTTCAGATTTTGCATTTTGGCTTTACAATAACCAACATAACTTTTCCCCTACAAACTGTAATACTCAAGTATGCAACTTCCTCCAGTTTTGTGATCATTGGCTTTTGGAATTCTCAAAAAAACATAGCAATAAATAACTTCTCTCCTCAGCTGTCTGTCTAGATTCACTGTCAGTACCCCATAATCCAATTTCAAATGAGTCCCAAACTAATAATTATAGGTCTCCATCAGGATATAATACTCATTTTCTTAAATTAAAAAAATTCTCGTCTGTTGAACAGATATGTTTTTCTCACTCAACTGAGGCACTAGGCCTGGCTAGGAATCATTAGCCACTGAACGAATATAAGAAATTCAAACATATTATGAAAATCTTTGAATAATTCAGTTAACGAGTCAGTCAGCCGTAAGAGGCAAATGCCCAAAAAATCAGGCTTCATTAGCTATCTGCTGGCTTCACAGAGAGCTATCCCAAGGATTCTGAATACTTAAAAATATTGCATATTTCCAGGCCTCTCCACCAAGGCACACCAGGAGCTTCTCTAAATGTGAAAACAGAGAGGAAAGCAGGGTCAAAATAGAGTTTGAATATTTATCAAGTGCCAACATTGCTCCAGAACCCTCCCCACACGCACACTGTTCTGCTCAGTCTCCATAATAAGCCATGCTAGCTATTACCTTCCCACTCCTGACTTCACAAAGGAGGTTCTTGAAACTCAGAGCTGTCCAAGGCCACATAGCTAATAAATGATGAGTATGAATTTGGACACAGGTCTGGCTAGCTCCACCTGCCCCGTGTCTCTCCACTGAGCTCACACCGCCTTAGCAAGTTGAACAGTTGTTAAGGATGACGTGTGCACAGTGAAGCGGTGTGAGGTGCCAGTTAGCAACCTGGCATAAAAATACATACATATAGAAAGTCCAGTCCGGGAACATATGACCCTATATTTTGTAGGAATGTGTTCTGAGACAGCTCTGTGGGCCCTTCCTTCTTATTTGCTTTGACACCTCATATCTGGCATTTTGAAAACTCCTGTCAGCCAAAGGCCCAAGCGTCTTTCATACTAGTCATTCAGAAAGCACTTCCATTTTTTAAATAAAAATTTCTAAATTCCAGTATTTGATTGCTCAGCCTTTACAAACAAGAATCTATGCCCTCCATGTAAATAGTTTTTCACCCTAGAGTTCCAGTGGCTAAATACATGCCATGGGTTATTATAGGTGATGTTTACTTAGTTCAAGCTGGGTTTTCCCCTTGACTCTCATATCAAAATTTAGCTCAGAAAAATAAATCTAATATACCTGATCATACAGCTTCAATTTACATTTTATCAAAGTTGGCCATTGGAATGAAGCATATTCCCTCTTTATTGTTATTAATGCTCTCGAAGCTTTTATAGATAAATGGATGCAACTAGAGAGCATACTCATAAGCGAAACAAATGAGACCCATATGTGTAAGCATCATATTGTCTCCATAATGTAAGGAACTGAAAGAGTAAGTAAACTCCAAAAGTTACAATAGATATTGTTAAAAGAATCTGCTAAAGCCAAAGAATCTGCTCAAAAGAAAAGACCAACTGGGATGGGGAACGGAGAAAAGAAGGAAGGGAATATACATATATATGCACACACACAAGATAGCTAAGATAATTTTACTACTAATTTCTATTAGGTTTCTGAAAGGAGCAGTTAGTGCTTATATTGTTTGATCAGTTTTACATGCTTATATCTGGTCATCTAAGCGAGTACTTTAAAGATAACAATATGCACTATAACAACCATTATTAATTTCTTACCATCTTGTTTTGAAATTCTGTGTCATTTTTATTTTTTAATTCTCTTTAAAATAATATAAGTAAATAACTAAACAAATGAACAAAGATCCTTAACTTTGGCTATGCACTGATAAATGGAAACTATATACGAACAGACTGTAAGGCACATGACCATGCCATTAAACCCTCTGTAATCAGAAAGGAATTTTTGGTATGTGAATCTGGTGCTTTGGGACCTCAGAGTCAGGCTGAGGGGAGATGCTGCGTCCTCTCTTACAAGTCCCAAAGGCTAGGTCAAGCATGTTCTCAAGAGAACAAGAAGAAAATTTCAAGTGGTTTCTAATCTTCTGTCTGTTACATGTGCTAAAGCATATGATCAAATAAAGTAAATCACATGTTTAAGCCGATAGCCAAGTGATGAGGACCTACAAACTCACATGACAAAAGTATACACATGTTAACCGCGACCCTTAGTGCACTCAGTCAATCACAGTAGTCCTTTAGAGACAAATTCTAAATAAAATCTTTACCACTGGTTAACTCATATTGCCCCATTACTACTCTCTAGGTAAAAGTAAGTCTTCATGGGACCATATAAATCAGCTAAATCAATGAGAGCAGCACCCTGGGGTTATTCAGTCTTATCTTCACAGATGTGCTCTCGTTAGACTTTGCCAAGTTTATCATATGGAGAAGGATGTAGAGTTGAGAGGAATGTGGCTAATAAGTAACCTAATCCATTGGTGACCTGGTGACCTGCACTGTTAAATGCTAAAAACAAATTTCTGAATAGTTACAATGTTCAAAACCACCAACTAAGTCTGAAAACAACTGGAACTAGAGGTTAGCATAGCAAAATTTCCCACGGTATTTGTGATTACAAATTAGGCTATTAAATGAGTAGCTTACCATAATGATCTAAAAGTGGCAAAGTTAATGTCCCCCTAAGGACTTTCAATTCTATAGTTCCTGACTCCTGTGGGCTTAAATTTGTAACCAATCATTGTGCTCAGGTAGCTTTTGCATTTAATTATTTTGGGGGAGAGAGTAAAAGGGAGGGAGGGAAGGAGAGAGGAAAATTAAGGAGCACGTCACTTCTCAGAGCTAACTTTCTCCCAGCTGGTGGGCCTGCTTGTTCCATACTCCCTAAGGGAGGAAAGCAGGCGAGACCAGTGTTCTTTTGGCTTCTCTATCTCTGCAGCTCAGCGATAAGCAGAGAATGGTAAGGTATTCCAGGCTCTGAATTTATATATCAAGAAGACATTTCACCCCCAAAATAGCCAGCTGTACCGTGTTGGTCAGGTATAGCTATAAACTAGTCAACATCTTGCATCTGAAATGACTCCAAACTGAGCATGTCTACTGCAGAAGAAATTCCCACCTGAAGCAGTTGTTTGGAAGGCAATCTTAAAATTTTTAAATGGCAGCTATGTAAATTATGTTCTGATTTTTCCCTCCCATTTCCTTCTGTGATCAAAGGATTAAGGCTAAAGTCTCAAAAACACCCTTTGAGGAAATTCCTGTACTCCAAGATTGATAATTGTCATGTATAAGAACAGCAAGGGAAATCCTACAGCAGAAAATATGAGAGACACTGCTTCCTGGTAGTGATTTTTTTCCAAGATCCCAGTTTATTTCAGCTTCTTGTACTGTCAGGAAATGAAGAGACTTGGAGGAGATCAGAAGGAAAAAAAATAGGAAAACGAATCTGTAACTAAAAGTTTCATCCCACTCAGAGCTTTTGGCCTGAACTGGACAGTTAACAGATTCTGAGATGGGAAACATAACTAAACAGACACTGCCTTGTGGTCTCAGTGCCAAATTAAAAGTCTGATCTTTGGTAAACACACAGAAAATCATTGCAGGTGGCATTCCTTGGGTGCTAAGCAGAGCCCAAGAAGAAGAAAGCAACCAGCCCTGAGGAAAATTCAAGATCAGGAGGTTGTGGTCTGTGGTGCAGACTGACTGAAGTTATAGAATGCTGGACAGTGCATTCCCTCTCATGTGTGTAATGCCACCCGAGTGGATAACCTTCTAAAACCAAGGTACGTAATCTGGGGCAACCGTGTGCTCTAGGTGCCTCTTCCCAGCCAACTGCGTCGTACAGTCAGCCAGTCCAAGTCCAGGGACTAGAAGAGACATATGCAAAGAAGTAGTAGGAAGCACTAGTTCACAACTTGGTTTGAAGAAACACATATGAACGCAGCACGGAACTTGAAATTACAGCATTCTGAAACTTTTAATTGGGGTGAGTAAACTGCCTACTCCTATGGGACTTAAAGTGAAGACTTTAACTTATAAGAGGAAAGTTAAATTATGTTCAAGTTTCTGTTTAAAAAGTAAGAGAAGCTGGGCACAGTGTTGCGTGCACGTAGCATCAGTATTTGTAGGGCTGAGGCAGGAAGATTGCTTCACTCCAGCTGTGTGAAATCAACCATGGGCAGGGGAGATTGAGATAGCCCAAGAGAGACCAAGAGACACCCAGAAAGGTTAAGTGACTGGCCCAAGTCGCACAGATCATTAGCATTAGTCTGGGGAGTCTGAGGAGAGGAAGGAAATGACGGTCAAGAGGGAAGGCTGGAGCCTACGTTGAGCGCGAGGAACCAGTATGCCAGGGTAAGGAGGCTGAAAGGTGTCGTGCGAGCCAGCTTTTCATGGTACATCTCATCAGCTTAAAAAGTACAAACATAAGGTGAAAAGGTATCTGCTACACTCCATTAACTTTAACAGCAGGTTGCAAAGCAGTATATATGGCACTGACAGTTTCTTCACTTTTAAATACGCAGTAATGTATAGAGATATCAAGAAATCATCTAGAGTGGTGTTCACCTGTTTTAATCTGTCTCGTGGAGATGTCAATACTGTTTAAGAGCATGTTTTGGCAGACCATTATAGAATGTTCTTAAGTAGAAGAAATTAAAAATCGCTATAAGTATGTGATGTGATGGACATGTTAATCAGCTGGATTATAGGAATCATTTCATAATATAATGTATATCAAAACATAATACTGTACCCCTTAAATATATATGATTCTACTTATCAGCTAAACAATAAAAGAATCTGAGAAATAATTACACGCACAAATATAATCTGTATGTCTTATATACATCTACTATCATCAGTTACTATCTCAACACAGATTTCACTGTTACACTGTAGAAGAGATTCATTGTTACCAATCTTGATAATTTCCTTTTTATTTATTTGTTTTTGATGACTGTCAGATCTAATTAGATGATGATTGTTTCTGGCCCATAATATGACTGA
Organism: Dinomys branickii; assembly: GCA_004027595.1. Classification (NCBI taxonomy): domain Eukaryota; kingdom Metazoa; phylum Chordata; class Mammalia; order Rodentia; family Dinomyidae; genus Dinomys; species Dinomys branickii. The sequence continues at coordinate 55,157 of PVLD010005877.1, read as the reverse complement.
TAAAGTATTAGTTCCAAAAGGAGATAAAAATTCCACCTCTGCTCTTGTCTTATTTCTCTGTAAGTTACATATTTGTTAAAAGTTTGGTAAAAATTGGACAGTGTCACCCATCAATCCAGCTAAGCTGGCACACAAGGGCATCGCTGTCCACTGCACTGCATTGTGGAGCTCATTACATTCTTTGGCTCTCTAGGACCCAGGCATGACATCTGAACAAAGCCAGGTGCCACCATCACTCCTATGTCAGTAATTTCTTACTATGTAGATGCATGTGAGTGCTCATGCACGGATGTGTCCTCCAGAGCCCATCAGGGCACCTGTGTGCTCTCCTCGCTGGATACCATCATGGGTATTGGATGGCGTGCCGTGGAAGACTATGATTCAAAGGTAAAAAGGTCACAAATGGCAACTGCAAAGCAGAACCTCCAACACCGGAGGCATGGAGGCCAGCTAGCTAGTCCTGGCGAAGATAAAAAGTGAGAATAAGACTACTGATGAGTAAAATAGTAAGAATAAAAAAAAGATGCATCATAGAAACACTGAGAAATAAAATGGAATGGATATGAGAAAAGGGAAGAGTCAAGTGTGACTCAAGTTTTCTGCCATAAAGGAGGAAGTTATCAAATAAACAGTGGCAGCCACACTGGCACTGGCGTCTGTGACCGAACTGTGTGTTCACACTGCAACCTTCAAAGCTTTCAAGGTTTTCACATCGCCTCCCCTGCTTTACAATTCATCTATTTATTATCTCTGATAATGAAGTAAATGCAAACTCAAGAGAAACTTATTCCTCACATTTATATGACAAGCAGACTAAAACCCCTTCTTTGTACCATGAATAAAGTAAACTAGCTTTTTCCATCACCACCCTCTCTACCTGATAGATATAAATCATAAGACACAATCAGATGAACAGATGAGCCTCTCAGTCAGTGTTGATACCTTAACCGCCACAGGCACGATCAGCCATAGTGATGCATTATACATTTTTCGTGTTGCATGTGTGCCTGGTGTGTCAGAACTCAAATTTCTTTAGCACTTAACCTGCTGTCTCCCAGTAATGTTATTCATTGTTAGCAGTGAGTCCCCGTGCCATATCACAGACACGGGACATGATACATACAGTTTTAAGAAAGAATTGGCAGGATAATATCTTTCCCTATCCTGTGAGCAATTACCTCCTTTCCCTTTATTTTCTTTTCTTTGTGTGCTTGTGACACACAGTTAACATATAGTTGCGCTGGGTTAGACACTCCAGATGTTTTCATCTTAGGGATATTGCGTGCTGACTCAACCTTACAAACCCAGTTTTGCGATCTCAAAATGCAATGAAAATGAAGAAGCAATACCTCCTTTTAGGTGTTGTTATATTAAATGATGTCAGATTTCTGATAGGTTTTTTTCCAGCACAGAGAGAGAAGTAAAGCAAAGTATAAAATATGCCTTTATTGCGGGGGGTGGGGGGGGTGGGGGGGTGGACACACCACAGTAGGCGAAAGACAGAAGGCGTGGAACTTATGAGGGCATGCCGCGGGATCCCGGGTTAAGTAACCCCAGGCGGGAGGCGGGGATTAGGAGGCAGACCGTCTGAGGTCGTGGACCAGGATTGGGCGGAATGTGGGAAAGGGAAACAGGATATTACATAAAGGTGAGTAGGGGGTTGTAATTTGACTCAGGGGAAAAAGGATGGCGCTTAGCTTATGACGTTTGAAGGCCCGCGTCAGATTGACTTGGCGCCATACTGGCTGAGCACAACACATGACCGCAAGCACCGTATTGGCTGGTTGCCATAGTAACTAGGCAGGAATTACAGTGAGGCGAAAACCAAACAATTTCAACACTTATATTTTCAATAAAAACGTAATTGTATTAATTCCTAAGTGGAAAAATATAGTATCTCTTACCTTACACATAAAACTAAAAAGACTAACACACCCTTAGGTGGACACTTCCCTAACAAAGAGTAACAACACTATTGTATTTCTCCAATAATTTGCAACCACATAAATGTAACTTCACTCTCTTAGACATATTAGGAAGCATTCTGTTATTCTCTTTACCTCTACCAATAAAGTGATTCATGTCATTAATGAGATAATACAGATGTGTCATCTACTAACATATATCTGTTCAGCAGACATACGGGTTAAGATCTGCACGTGCCTGTGACTTCTTATTCTTGTTTTCCATTCTTGACATGAGGCTTCCCTGCATCCCTTGAAATAGTCGTCTATTCTGTTGCTTCCCACACATACTGGTCTAAGAAGGTTGTTACTCCAGATTACCATCCTCCTGAAGCACTGATAGCAGGCTCAGGTAATAAATGCAGTTTAGGGAAAGAAGAGAAGGTAACATAGGGATGAGGCTATCAGGAATACCATGGCGAAGACTTTCTCCAAACCAGTGTTTTCCAAATTTTGGTAAACATTAATCACCTGAAAAACTATTGAGAATACAGATTCCTAGGCCCTGTTCTTGAAGTTCCTAATGTAATAGATCTGAGACGGGGCCCAAGTACTTGTTCCAAGAAGCACTCAGGTACTGCTTATTCTGCCAACCCTCCCATCAACGTCTGATCTATGTAGTCCTGGATGTTTCCATCCCCTAAGAGGGAAGTGTCAGGTGAAGAAATCTCTTCCCAAGATCAATCAAAGAAAATTTGGGTGAAAGGCAAAATGCAGTTTTACATTTCCAAAGGAAGGGTGATGCCTAGCAGACTGCATCAGTGGCCCAATTCTTCAGCCCTTTCTATATCCACCTGCTTTACCCATAACGTAGCAGTTCCTTCTACTAAAAAGTATGGTACTTCCCTACCCTTTGGCTTTGGCTTGGAGCCTGTGACTTGCTAGCCAAAGGAATGTTAGTGAGTTGCCTTGTGACCAGTCTTACAAAGCCCTCATGTGACTGACCTTTTCCCTTGTGCTGCTGCTATTTCATGCCCTGGCTGACCCTCTGACTCCAGCAAGAGGATGAAAGATTGAGGACCCAGATCTAACTGCGCACGCTGAGTCCGACGAAACCAGGCAGTCTGCAGTAGAACAGTAGGTATCCAAGTGCAGTTGGATCCACAGAGCCACCCAGCCAAACTGAACTTCTCAGAGACATCCTGCAACTCACCTGCGCATGTCAGGAGGAAACACTTGTAATTTGAGCTATCTGCTGTGACATGGTTTTCATACAGCACATTTTATGACAAGAACAAACTGATGTAACATCTCGGAGGAGACTTTGTGAGGTTGCTAAGTACACCTCCTGTAGTCACAGACTTCAGGAAATGAAAATCCACCTCGGAGTGGCCCCTCCTGTGGCTGGAGAGAGCTAAGCAGCCTATCCACAGTCACAGCATCAGCAAGAAGTGGGGCCAGGTTTCCATGACCCAGGCCTGAGCGCCTCATACACACTCCGTGGCTTTTCCTTTGCAGTATAGAAGAAAATTCAGGCCTTTAAAAACAACTGCCAACCTCGCCATCCAGTGTCTTCCCACATCCCTTCACCCCCTCAAGCCCAATATCAAAGGTTGAAGCACACAGAGTATTTTTAATATATTGAATATACCTACGACTGTTAATAACTGTGACCAACAAGAACCGTGATTCCTCACAAATGAAATAAATTACACTAGGTGATTCGTGTTTACAAGGAACTGAACCATATGCAAGGTATTTTGGTAATTTCTTCCTTATTTATACTTTTCCAAAAACAACTAAAATAAATTATTTTATTTTTATCAGAATAATTTCTTTAAAAATCGGAAGGTCAGCTGGCTTTTGCTTTTGCTTTCTTGGGGGCATGCGGAAGGGCAGGTCCTCCCTGTTTTAGGCTGACCATGTCCCATTCTCACTCCCTGCACACAGATTCTGGTGTGGTCTGCTTGTCCTGTGTGCAGTGCAGAGGGAGCAGGTTCCTCACCTCGTGACCTCTCAGCAGGCAGGAGAACATGCCGGGAAGGCTGTCCAAAGGAGGGAACAGGAGCCTAGCATCCCAATTTGTTTTCACAGAACTTTAAATAAAACTAAATCTATAACAGGGGTTGAGGGTAACAGGGGTGATGGTGGCCATGGCCTGACTCGACCTTCTTCCTTTCCAGACTGTACAAAGGGAACCTCAAAGGCTTTGTAACTTAAGTGCTTCTCGTTGGTTCGGAACATGCATTAAGGGTAGAACTGGAGGCTTCTCCCAGGCCTCCACATGTCCCTGCACTTCCCTGCCTCTCAGCCCAGGCCCACATTGTTCTTGTGCAATGACAAGTCAGCACTAATTCACAGTACAGTGTCAACACTACTTTAAGGAAAAACTACCAGCAGAGAAAGAAATCCTATGTCCAATGTAGAGTTCAATCCTCCAGAACCTGCACACATTTCCAAACTGAATAAACTCAGAAAAATTCAATGAGAAATGAAATTTGCCTTCTCTTTACATGGTCTCTGTGAGAAGGTTGAGTCTGCCTCCTATGCTATTTGCAAATGTGATTCTTTTTAACTCTTTTTCCTGAATCAGTAATACTTCTGGCTATCTCAATCCACCCTCACTGTTACACTGCAGAACATGAGGGCGGTGCACCAAGAAACACAGGAAGGCTCAGGCCACCATCATTTCCTGATGCTTGGCAGTAATCTTGGCCAAGCACCCAGGCCTCACCCCAGAGGGCTGTGAACAGCTTCCATCCAGTTCAGTTTGTGCTTTGCCAAACAGCTCTGGCACATCTGTGCTGAGAATGAGATCCAAGAGTTTTAGACAATATGCTCTCTTAAGCACCATCATATCCCACGTTTTATTTTATTTATACATGGACATGCAATTTATGGCTGCATTGTTAAATTCAAAGAAGGGGTTGTGCGCTTGGCATTTACAGTGGGCCAGGCAACAACACACCACAATAAACAGTAATGCAAACAGGAAACAAAGGATCATGGGTGTGTAGAGGTCTCAGGGTTTTTTCATTACTGTATACAGGATTAATAATAAACTCCATGGGGCCTTCCTATAATATATGCCCTGCAGAATGTCAACATGACGTCATGATAATCTGCCCACCCTCAATTGTGGAAGGAGAGAGATCATTAACAATAATTTCAAATGAAGTTTATATAGTGAGAGTTTCTAAACTAAAAAATAATAATTTAAAAGTCTTTTAAAGTATGTAACCTTTTTCTCTTGGATGAAGCTTTTCCCTGCAGTTTCTCCTGATAGTCATCCAAAGTTGGGTAGGTATTATTAATGGAATCATTAGCAGATTTAAGTATACCTAGAGCTCTACTAAATACAATGTTAAACACACACACACACACACACACACACACACACACGTGAAGATTAAAAGAAAAACTACTCCTGGGGTAAGTCACATGAAACACTAATCTCAAATACTAATCTCAATTTTGGCAGAAGAGCAAACTATTTTTGTAGTAGACTATTTTTTACAGCAGCTTTGATTTCATGGTAAAAGCTGATCAGAAACAGCAAGTTCCCATATTTTCCCCTCTATGAACACAACTTTCCCACAATGGACATCCAGCATCAGAATCATAAGACTTGTTGCAACTGATGAACCTACCTGGACACAACATTATCATTCAAAGTCTGTAGTTTGTACCAGAGGTCACTTTTGACTGTGTAGGTTGTAGGAAATACATAATGACATATACTCATGATTACAGAGTAACATACAATAAACAATGAAGCCTTAAAATTCCTCTGTGTTCCTTAAGGTCATCCTTCCCTCTCTCTAAGCCCTGGAAATCACTGATCTTTTCATTGAGTCCATAGTTTTATCTTTTCCAAAATGTCTTACAGTGGAAATCAGACAACAGCCCTTTCATAGTGACTTATTTTATTTAGCAATATTTGGTTTGTCCATTTCTTTTCATGGTGTGATAGCTCATTTTGCTTTAGTGTTAAGTAATATTCCAGCATCTAGATGTACCAGTTACTATCCATTCACCTCCTCAAGGACATCTGGGTTGCATCTAAGTTGTGAGAATTAGGAAAAAAGCAGCTATAATCCTCTGTGTGAGGAGTTTTTATGGCCATAGTTTTCAACTCATTTGCTTTGGATACTGAGGAGTGCAGTTGCTGAATTGTATTGCAGTGGCATGTTCAGCTTCGTAAGAAATCACAAAAGAAATCAGAGAAGAAATTTAAAAGTTCCTGTAACCAGATGAAAATGGAAGTTCAATATAACAAACCTATGGGAAACAATAAAAACCGTCCTCAGAGGGTTATCTCTAGCAGTGAATGCACATACAAAAAGAAATGAACAATCCCAAATGAGTGACCTAATGCTACAACTCAAGATTAGAAAAATACAAATAATTCAAATCCAAAACTACTAGAACAAAAGACATTATGAAAATCAGAGTAGAAATTAATAAAATTGAAACTATAAAAATCATTATAAAGGTCAATGAATTAAAGATTTCATTATTTGAAAGGGTAAACAAGATAGGTAAACCCTTGGCCAAAATTATGAAAAGAAGAACAGTAAAAACTTATATTGATGCAATTAGAAATTTAAAAGGTGAGTCCCAGTAGATACTCTCCCAAACTAGAAAACTATAAGAAGCCATTTCAAGAATTTATATTCTAATAAATTGGAGAACCTAAAATGAATGGCAAAATTTCTAGGCACATATACATTACCAAAATTGAACCATGAAGATAAACTCTGAAGGGGCAAAAAACAGTTCATTAATACACTAATAAAAAGAAAATTTAACAACTAAACAAAAAGGCTGGCGTGTAATGGATTTACTACAGAATTCTGCAAGAACCTAAGAGAAGATCTCACTCAGAACTCTGCAGATTCTTGCATGAAGTTGAGAGGAAAGGAGCACTGCCAAAAGCACATATGGAAACTGGCTTTACCCTGAGACCAAAACCAGACAAGGACTTAACAACAGCAGCAGCAACAAAGCCAAGGCCAGTCTCTGAAGACCATAGGTACAAAACTCCTCAACAGCACACTGCAAACAGAATGCAGCAAACTATTAAAAAGTTCATACGGTATGCTAAGTTGGCTTCACCTCAGGGACGCAAGGGCGATATAATCAATAAATAGAAGCAAAGATAAAAATCACATCATCACTTCCATAAACACAGAAAAACCCTTTAAAAAATCCACCATCCATGTGTGATAAAAACTCTGAAGAAAATAGGTACAGAAGATCTCATTTCAAACTGATAAAAGCCCTTTATGACAAATCCACTTCCAGTATCATAGTAAATGGGAAAAAAAACCCAAACAGACAGGTTTTGCTTTGTTTTGTTTCAGATATCTACAATTTTTTTCTTTTTCTTTTTAAAATCTATAGTTGCATGAGTACACATTTGTAGTACACATTTGTCGTATTTGTAGATTATAATCATTGTGGAGAGTGGTACATGTGCAGAACACATTTTAATCCTTTTTCGCTGCCCCTTCCCACCCTCCCCCTCCAACTCTAGATTCCCTTCCTATTTGCAAAAGATCCATCTCTTTGCCTCCTATTATTTATCTTTTATTTTGCTCTTTAATTTATTTATTCCTTGGGGTTTTCTTATAAGAAAAAATATGTAATATTTAAGCTTATGAAAAATAGGCAGGTGGATCAGTGGAATAGAACTGATGGCGCAGAAACAGCCCATGTACCTTCTGCCATTGGTCTTCATCAGAGGGGCCAAAGGCGCCTGCTGTAGAAAATACAGATCTTCAGCAAAGGATGCTGGGAACCCTCATACACTAGACTGACTCTGAGCCCGTGGCTCTCATCATGTGCTAAACCAAAATCAAAATGGATCAAAGGTCTAAATGTCAAAACAGAAATACTTAAACCACTGAAAGATAAAATAGGTAAAACTCTTGAATACATATATGTATGAAAGGACTTTTTGATCAGAACTCCAAAGGCATAAGAAACACTATCAAGAATCAGCACGTGTGATCATATAAAATTTAAAAACCTTAGCATAGCAAAAAAAATATATATATATCTAACAGAGTGAAGAGACAATTTTCAGAATGGAAAAAACATTTGCATGCTACTCCTTGGGCAGAGGGATAATATCTAGAATACATGAAAAACATGAAATACACCCCCTCCCAAATAAATGATCCAGTCAAAACATGGGCAACTGGAAGAAAAAGACACTTCTCAGAAGAAGCACAAATGGTGAATAAGTACACAAAAAATGTTCAGTATATTTGGCCTTTAGAGAAATGCAAACTGAAAGAAAACTCAGATTCCCTCTTATTCCAGAAGGCCGGGCTATCATTAAGAAGGCAAATAATAATAAATGATGGCAAGGCTGCGCGGGGAAAAGGAGTCCTTCCACACTGCTCGTGGGAGTGTAAACCGGTACAACCACTATGGAAATCAGTAAGGAGATCTGCAGAAAGCTAACAGAGATACTATTTAACCCAGCTATACCGCCTTTGGGTATCCTCCTAAAAGAGGTAAAGACATCAGATTACAGTGATATATGCATACCCATGTGTCTTGGTTACTTTTCTCTCATTGCTGAGACAAAGTACTGGACACCCAAAACTAAGGAAGGAAAGATTTATTTAGCTAATGGTTTGTGGAGGTTTTAGCTCAGAATCAGCTGGCACCAAAGCCGGGTCAACACTTTAAGGGGCCAGAACACAGCAAAAGCAGCAAGAGCAAAAGGAGGGGAGCCATCCTTTTTTCTTCACTTATACTGTAAGCAGGCTCCCCGTCTACAGGATCTCTGTGCCCTCCTCTTGCACAGGCTCAGGCTGTTTACAAAGTGAGAACTGTGGCCCTGGCTGAATCGTTTACTTGAGCTTCTAAACTCCTCAGTTCTCAAGTTGACACAACATACCAACCATTATACCACTTTAGAGCAGCTCAGCTCATAACACCCAGATCTTGCAAGGAGCCTGTATCCCTATCAATAGATAAATGGATGATGAAAATGTGGCACACATACACAATGGATTACTACTTAGCTATAAAGAAGGACAAATGTGAGTCATTTTTAGAAAAGTAGATGGACCTGATACCACATCACATGGTTTCTCCTTCGTGAGAAACCGAAAGTACAAATAATTTAAAGAGTAAAATAAAAATTGATGATGGGAAGCAGGGAGACAGACTGTGGGGATGGGGAGACGACCTGGGGTGTAGGGCCTGGAGGGATTGGGGGGAGATGGTGTAGAAGGATGTAGTATGTATGTGGGTCAATTCCCCACAGTAAATGTATTTATTATGTATTACATATATACTAATTAAAAAGGGAAAAGTAAAATAGAAAAAAATAGAAATTCAAAGGGGAACTGCCAGTCTGTCTTCCAAAGTTGCTGGACTATTTTGTATCCCATCATCTATGATTGAGAATCCCTGGTTTTAACACTTCAATAGGTAAATTTCAGTTACTTATTGTTTTAATTTGCAATTCCCTGATGACATCTGATGTGGGACATCTTTTTATATGCTTCTTTGCCATCTGTATATCTTTTTGCTAATGTCAGTTGAGATCTTTTGTTCAATTTTGGTCATACTTTTCTTATTATTGAGTTTTAAGTGTTCTTTGTATATTTTAAGGAACCATCTTTTACCAGAGATATGTTCTGCAAGTATTTTCCCCTAGTTTGTGGCTTGTTTTCTTGTTCTCTTGAGAGTATTTTTTTGGATTTGAAGATCAAGATCAGTGCCAGCTGATTCTGAGCTAAAACCTCCACAAACCGTTAGCTAAATAAATCTTTCCTTCCTTAGTTTTGGGTGTCCGGTACTTTGTCTCAGCAATGAGAGAAAAGTAACCAAGACACATGGGTATGCATATATCACTGTAATCTGATGTCTTTACCTCTTTTAGGAAGATACCCATGTTACACAACAAAAACAGTTGCAGATAAGCTGTATACTGCTTAGCTTCATTTACTTAGCCATAAAGTGGGTCCAATAATAGTAAGAACCTAAATGAGGTTTATGAGGAATAAAATAATCATGTTCATAAATGTTTGCTGATGATTATAGAAGAGCACTCGGCACTAAAATTCCAAGCACTTGCTCCTACACAATTCAGTCAGCTCTGCAGGGGCTTGGCCCGTATCTGGTAAGCTCTGACTTGTCGGTTCAAGTACAACCAGCTGAACAGCTAGGACCAAATCACTGACATGCAAGCTGGCACTCACTGGACTGTGGGTTTGAGGAATCTGTTGCACTTCCCTGGGTCTCATTCTCCTCATACATCAGATAATGGCTGGGGACTACAGGTCTTCCAAGATCTTTGTGTTCATTCACTCAATTAACATATCTCTCCTCCATCCAAAATTGCATGAAGGAAAAGCTTTAAGGATGTTAATTTCCTTAGTGCTCTAATTTTATTTTTTATTTTAAAAATTAATAAAACTAACAAAACAACAATGAAGACAAAATCAAAACAACACAAAAGCAACAAAAATGATACACGACCTCAAAACAAAATGATAGAAATAAACAATGATTGCTATATTATATACGGTTATCTTCAACAAAATTGCTCGGTCCACCAGAGGTAAGAATGTAATAGTGATCAAACAATCAAGGACAGTAACATGTAATAAAAAAAAAAAACATTAAAAATGATGCAGAGCTTCACCACAAAGTATGGTAAGAGTTCAGCAATGGTTCTTATACTGCATGTTGTTGTTTTCAGTTCAGTCATTGTGATTACCAAATTCAAGCATGCAAAATTGGTGAAGGAAAAAGAAAATTTTAAGCACTGACTGTTCCTCTCAGTAAACCACAGACATCAGCAATACACCTATCCCAGCTATCCTTATTTATACATATAAATTTTGTTTTCCACTTAGAAGAAAACCAAAAATAACAAAAACAAATACATAAACAAAATGGCATAGAGAACAATAAAAATGATACAGAATTTCAAATGGTGATAGAATATTAACAATGGTTGTTATATTACATTATGTCCTCTTCAAAATGTGGTACCCCAACTTTAAAGATACACTTCTTATGTAGTATTTTTATAAAGATCTGGACCAATATTTGGGCTGTTCCTAACTTACCGGAGCAAACCTGTTTCCACACACATACGAAGTCAGAATGTGTGATTTGTGTTATGCTTAAGGCAGAGTTTGCTGTCCACCAGTGTCTGATCCCCATTTTCTCTGCTTGCATGACCTGTTTCTGTTTTATTGTGGAGATAAAAAGTGGTTACAGACTAGAAATAGAGTACGAAATCATAGAAGCTTAGAATTTCAGCTGAAGAAAAAGCTGGAGAAGAGGAACGTCCACTTCTGGGATGCCTATGTAGAGCTGCCAAGAGTTGATTCAGACTTGGGAAAAAGTGTGGGCGCTTATCCCAGTAAAAACTGATCAGCAAAGGATCTTTACACAGGATTTCAGTGAACAGGCAACATAATCAGCCCACAACAATGCCTGGGTCCCTGGCTCCAGTAATTTACAACACATTCGCTCACTGACATGTGAGAGAGAGAGAGAGAGAGAGAGAGAGAGAGAGAGAGAGAGAGAGAGAGAGAGAGATTGGGAGAGATTGGAATTGCTTCAAGATCTACAAAATGTGTAATCACAAACAATGATTCTCTGCAAATCTGATATGGCAGAACAAACAGGTCCGAGTGAGCTCTGTTTTTTTTCTGGACCACAAAAGAAAGAACATGAAATAATGAGTTTAGAAGCAAAATCTTGAAAGCTTGAGACAATGTTTTTTGATAGAAGATACACAAACCTAAACATTTGCAACTACATATCAAGGTCTGTGCAGCTTAATAAGCTCTAATATCAAGCTGTATTCAATAGAATTTTATGGGTTACTTGGTTCAAATAGATTCTTAAGCGTATTTTAATATTTTAAACTATGTTTAGAGAAACAAAATATAGGTTTTAATATATAAATACCAGAGTATATGACACTGATCATCAAAATTTCATGCACATTACCAGATTTATCCATTTTAATTTTTCACACATATCAGAAGCCTCCTGTGTTTGATTTATACATTTATGAATTACCCATAAATATGCCACTAATTGGAAACATTATACATCTATATTCATCTTTAAATGTAAAAAGGTCTCAGTTAAATGGCTAAGGAATCATGGGATATTCTGCTCAATCCTGCAGAAAGAATAACTCCCATGTGTCCATTTTTCCCAAGTATTCAGCATAGGTCACTATTCACTTACTCAGTTGTAATGGAAACACTGGCATACATCACCCTCTACATAGCTTTAAGGGTTACTGGGAGGGGTTCTAGTGAGGTTAAGAAAGGTGAACACTTATTTGAGATAGTTACGAGTCAAATTTAAAATAAACTTTTTCTATTACTCCTCCTTTAAGTGTCTGGATCAGCTTTGTTGAGGAACATCCTAAACTGAATCCACACTCTTAAAAAAAAAAGTGGCCATTACAATTATTTATCTGCATCATGAGTTCCATGACACAGCAAATGAAATGAGATAGAAATGAGGCATGTGCTGAGTGACATCAAGCCATAACTGTGAGTCACAAGCTCTAGGTTCAAACTTTGGTGTTCATTAAAACAGCCTTATTATTCTCAGACATTGGTTTATTAATAGATAATATCTTCAATTTGACATTTAAAATACATGTATAGAATTAACAGCAAGTTTTAAGAGTTATATTTTAGAACTCTCCGTAAGATTTTATTCTGTAGGAAAACAGTTCATTGCTAGAAATATTAACAATATGGGGAAGTAGAAAAGTAATAATCTTGAACCAAATTCTATGTATGCCGTTTACTGTTTACATAATAGATAAATTATCTAATCTTTCTAAATTTCTCTTGTGAAAGTGCAATAACCAACCGCTTTGCAGATACACTAACCTCTACCTGCAGGCACTCCACGTGGACGTGCAGCCCTGCCATTAAGACTGGCTGATAGGTACGGGAAACGGAGCGAAATATCATCTATCCTGCTTGTTACAACAGCTCCAGGCAGCCGCCTCTGCCTGCCAACTCCAGCGTCTTCAACATGTAAAATATAGAAGAAACCTTCAGAGTTTTTCAGAGCAGCCTCAAAATTACTCAAAGCAGAATTCAATACTTCCAAATTTCTCATAAAAACTGTGACCCAGAACAAGATCATAAAGATACAAAAGTAAGATACACTAGAGACAGAGCTACTAAGTTATGTGTGGCTTTTCAAATTTTAATTAGTAATTTACCGAAATTTTAAAATTCAATGTCTTTGTCACATTAGACACATTATGTTTCATTTGCTAAGTTCATGTTCCCCAAAATTGAAGAATGAATTCTAAGGACCAGTGGAGGTTAAGAGTAGGAAATATTTACTGAAGGAAAGATAGTTTCTGTCTAAGAGACAGAAAGGGGGTTTGGAAAATAGGTTTCCCATAAGCCCACTTCTCAAAGGAAGTTTTACACAGCAAAATCACAAGGTCAGTACAAAATCATGAGGTGGGGATAAGGTGGGAAAAAACTATGATCAACCAATAAGATTATAAGAATAGTCACTTAGGGGCTGGGGATATAGCTCAGTGGAATAAGCGCCTGCCTAGCAAGCGCAGGGTCCTGAGTTCAATCCCCAGTACTGCAAAAAAAAAAAAAAAAAAAAAAAAAAAAAAAAAAAGTATAGTCACTTAGGTAATATTGATCCAATGGGGAAGCAAGTTACATAGCAAATGTACCTGAAAAGAACAAGGATCTCATCTGGAATGGGATGGGTTAAGGTCACGATCCCCACCCAGGTGATTGATGCCTATTTAAAACTTTGATCATTATTGTTTATCCCTGGTGGAAGTATGTGGGTATAGTCATTCCACCCCTGTCTCAGGGTCTGGCCTTCAACAAATGCACCGCCACTCACAGTTGTAGTGCTCTCTCCCTCTGAACTGACTCCTTTGAGGGTCCAACCCTGTCTGACTGCGTGTAATATTTCTACCTGACTTAGCTACCTATAATAAAAGCTATGAGAAACTTTAAAATGACACTATAGGAAGCCCGGAATTTTTTAAAGAGTGGTTTAAAGTTCAGCAGTTCTCTATTTCATTTTATCTGCCTTTCTCACTAAAGCACAATGCCAGTATGTCTAGATGCCAATATGTCAGCGCCAGTATATCTAGAATTAGGTGTAATAAATGCCACTGATGGATGTTTTTGAGCTTGGAGTTTTAATGTTTTTTACTTTTTTTGTAGTTTTGACATTTTCATAATGAGCATTTTGGTAAAAATAATCAAATTGTTCTTTAAAAATAAATGTTTCAATAAAAACTAAAAAGAACACAGAAAAATAAAATATAAAGTATATTAATAAAGAAAAACAAAATTATAATCACAGGATGGTGAACAAATATGTATCCATCCAGATAAGAACTAGAACACGTTTTTAAAATGTAGTATTACTGGAGTATTTTCTTCAAACTCTTGATACATTTTCACCAATGTAATCTGTCTGTTTCTTCAGAAGCACAGCTTCACTGCAATCAATCACTCATACTGTCTCTGACCAAGAACTGAACATACTCTCTCAGCATTTCATCATAGGTCATCTCCTTTAGGTCGAAGGAATCCAAGGTAACTGGCATACTTGTGCGTGCATGCGTGCATGCGTGCATGCGTGGGGGGGCGTTCTTCTTGTTCTGCTGGTTTCTCAGGTGAGGTCAAGGCATCTTTCTTTCTGTCCCTGTATGAAGTATTTGGATTTTTTAATGGTGCTGATCTTTTTAGCAGCCATACCTCTAAGGCCTTCTGGGCCTTCTAGCCTAAAATTTAAGCTTTTCAAATTTTCATCTCTGCCTTTTGCCCCAGATTCTCACTATAAATCTGGCTGAAAGCAGACAGCAGTACTTGAACCATCACTCAAACAATGAGCTGTCTTGAAATTTCTTCTGCCAGATTAAATATTTCACTGCCCTTAATCCCAGTCTCTGGCAAAACCTCAGGAAAGCACACAATGTTCTGCCACACTGAAATCCACAGGACCACTAGTCCAGTTACGTGCTGCTCCCACCTAAAGAGATGTGCATTCTTAACAGTACCCGGTCTTCTGCACTCTGACCAGAATCACCCAGCAGACTTTGCTCCCAAAATTCTAGGGCTTCTCTAGCTGACATCTACAAACCCTTCCTGCAAACCAGTCCTAAAGGCTTCTAACCAACATGGTCAGGTACAGTCAGCAACAGTCTACTTTCCCAGTACCAATTCTCTGTGTAAGTCAGTGTTCCTGTTACTGGACACAATACCCAACCTGTGCAACTAACAGAGGAGAGGCTTGTCTGGCTCATGCCTTAAGAAGAGCTTGTCCATGGTCACTGGTTCCGGTGTAGAAAGATCATGCTGGAAGGGAATGGTGGATTAAAGCTGCTCAGTCTATGGCAGCCAGGAAGAAGAGGAGGTGAAAAGAGCAGAGAGGATGAGGGGAAGGGATTTGAAAAGGACCTGATACAGGTCACATCTCCACATCCCACCCAGACCCGTGAGAAGTGTGTTCCACCAACCCCTGTCAGATCCCAAAGCTCATCAGGCTGATAGTCCATCTTAGCCACCACAGGGCACGAACGAGACAGTAACAAAGTATGTTCCCAGAGCCATTAGCTGTATAAGATGATAAGTCTGATAAAATCTACACAACCTGTTCGTAGAGATGTTAAACTACGAAGAAGTCAGTTCAACCCTGCGCTAACCACAGAGCCCTCTTTGCTCCTTTCTCTTGTTTATTTTTTATTTTGTTTTGTGTGTATGTTTGCAGTACGGACACTCCTCTTTTAATGACCAAGTTCCATCCCTGAGAGTAGATGGAATAGGTCGTTAAATAAGTTGGTAGCTAAGTGAGGAACTGTATACAGTATGTACATTACTGTATTCAGAACAAAGAAATGGTCAAAGGAAACTCCAACTTGATGACTCTGCTTATATTGGCATAACACTTACACAGTACTGTGATGTATAACAGAATACAGTACATAGCATTGTATACTGTCTACAGTACTGTATGGTACAGTCCACAGAAATTATAGTACTGTATAAACAAAGTATACTAAAAAAAAGACACTGAGGCTCTGTCAGTAAGATATGCAGAACTGTCCAAATAAAAGAAAGAAGAAAAAAGACAGATCGTAAGTCTGAGCAGCAGGTCATATGTCCAAAATGTTGTTAAACAGGCAGGTCATTAATTGAGGAATATATGAACTGAGAATTGAACCCAGGGCGTTCAAATGAAGCAACATTACAAGTCTTTCTTTTATTTCTTATTTTGAGACAGGATTGCACTAAGTCACAAGATTATCCATGCTGGATTTGAATTTATTATCCTCCTGCTTCAGCCAACCAGCTGGAATTACAGATGTGGTGGCATTATAGGTATGCTGGAATGGCACGCCTAGATCTTTGTCTTTTTATTAAGAAGAGTCATACCATAGCAAACTCTGTTGGTTCCTGACCTAGTCCCTCAGCCCTCTTGAAGACCACCTGTGGATTCTTCCCTTACAAACCAATGGCTTCTTGTAGCTCTCTGCCTGACAGTAATATCTGGCCCCTGGAACGCATCCCACCAGCTCATAGGGAATTCCTAGGGAATTGCTGTTCTCTGTAGTAACACATGAAAGACAGGAGTTGGTGAAGAGCTACTCCAGGGTCCTCTCCCTTCGGGACAGCTATGTTATGTTCTATAGAGTATCCCAGTGGGTCTCAGCAGGATTGAGAAAAACCACATCAAGTGAGGGAAAAGATGCCTTGTGTGCTGCTATTTAGCACACTGCTACTGATAAACAATGGGTGGCTAACAGCTGAGTGTGAGCGCGGCTGGAAATAACAGAACTGTACTCTCCTTGGATAAATGAATGTTTAAAGATGTGTGCAAAAATAGTGCTTGTGCCAATACTTAACCAGATATTAACTTTGCTCCTGGTCCTTGTGATCCTCATTTTTAATCTTCTTCTTTCTTAAAGGTAACAAGAATACTAGCATAAGAGCATAATGGAATTGAATGGAATTCTAACCAGTTTTAATATCATTAAGATCTTTAAAAATGTTTCAACCCACCTAAATTCTTATAGTTTTCAAGACTTTTGCACCCTTTCACAGGTGTCTCCACCAACGGTTTCGTTACCCTAACAGCCACCTGATGCGCCATCGCCAGAAAACTTCTTCGATCTCCGCCCCACCTCAGCTCCGGAGGGGCTCTACCTTCTCCAACCCTCACAGCGTGCTCAGTGCACGTTTACCTCGTGCTTCAATGCCGGAACATTAAGGTACAGAACTCTGACATGGGCCATTTCACCTGTTCTGTCGCATCTCTTAGGTGAGAGAGGCCCAATGCCAAACACTAAATTTTGGGGAGGTGGCTGGTTTTTGTACAAGCTGGATGAGATAGAAAAGTGTTTACAATATGGCTGCAGGCCTTTTCCCACCAAAATGAAGTGAGACTCATTGGAGATTTTAAATAAATATCGATTCCTATAATTGGGATAGTCGTAGGGAAGTTCTGACTTTGCCACGCCTTTCTTCCTCCTTTATCTTTTCAACTGAAGTCCTCAAAGTCCTTAAAATCTCTCTCAGCCTAAAATGCCATATGTTTCTTCCTAGGCTAGATAGCCCCATAAACTGTAGTATTTTTCATATTTCACCATTAAAACTAATCTGCTGTATATTCGTTTATTATTACTACATGTGTGCAGTACATGATGATTACATTCATCACGGGGAGCTACTGTGTGTACACAACACAGCTTACAGTTTTACATCCCCTTGCCCTCCTTCCCTCCATCCTCCCTCTACCTCTCGGTGCTGTTTACATTTGCAAAATATCTATTTCCCTGCTTCCTACTGTCTTTTATTTTGCTGTTTAAATTATTTACACTTTGGGTTTCTCATAAAAAGGAAACCATGTTATATTTACGCTTATTTGATTGACTGATTTCATTTATTGTCTCAAGGTATGTCAATTTTCCTAAAAATAATTCAAATTTATCCTTTATGGCAGAGTAGTACTCCATTGTGTATATGTTCCACGTTTCTTTACCCTGAGAGACAATTGCTCTTTCACAAAAAAAGAGAGGGGATTTAATGTGTGAGCTAACTAAAGTGTGGTTAGCTGATAATACCCCTTTTATAACCTATTTAACCTATTTAAAGTTTACTCTGAGCCACGCATGGTGGCACACACTTGTAATCCCAACACTCTGTAGGCTGAGGCATGAGGATTGCTGTGAGTAAATTCAAGGTCTGACTAGAATAGCAAGACCCTATCTCAAAAAATCAAAAGTAAACTAATAAAGTTTACTCCTTGCAAAAGTAGTTGGACAGGATAATCTGTGGTTATACATAGGAGAAAATTTGGAACAATGAATTTCCTCATGTACCTTTGAAGGTACTGTGTGACCATGAGTGCCCACGTGAACTGCACTCTTTAACACTCCCATGCAGCGCGTACCCCCTGCGAGCATGAACAGTGCACCTCCGGCTGTGTGGTGAGCAACTCCACACCCGAAAAGGCTGCAGCTGAGCTTTCCTGGGGGCTTTTTCTGTGATCCCTAAACTTCATTTGATGACTTTGCTTTTATTTGCATAAAAGCAAAAATATCTAGAAATAAGTAAATGCCTATAAATACTAAATATTTGACCAACTTACACATTTTCTAAAGAAAAATGAATCAGATGAAGCTCATATTTGATATTCTGTGAGCCAAAAAGGGAGTATAATTTTTTAACCCCAGGTGCTAATGGTATCACAGGAATGAAAGATAGGCTTTCTGAAACTCTCTTCAAATAAAATTCTATTTATCTTTATTTATTTTAGCCAAAATCTTCTCATTTTTCTTCACATATGTAAAGTCTCTCAAGAAATTCTGATCTGAGATTTTTTTTCAAGGCATTCTTATTAATGTCTTGCATTAGTATTTTGTGGGGTACTTACAACCACAGCATTTGGAATCCTATTAATGAGGGTTTCTCAGTGCATTTGGCCTTTACGAAGCATTTAATATTCAGCCTGGTGAAACGTGAGTTTAGGAACTGAATCTCAGGTGTGGCTCACACAGGATCTCAACAGTCTCGCAGCTACAGCTGTGATTCACCTGTGCTTTGGCAAAAATTCCAGCCGAAAACCTGCCTTCTCCTATTTCTCCACCACCTAGATTGAATTCTCTTCAGCCTCTCCCAGTTACAAATGCAAGTTTAAATTCTAGGCATTGAAAAGTATTTGGACTCCAAACCTCTCTTTCCCCATGCATTTGAACCAAGGAATCTCATTTAATTTCAAGCCAGTTAAATAAAATGCCACACTGATTAAAACTCTTGTGATTCAGATCAACTTTTAAGGAGGGACTGAATCTTTTTAACATCTGCTTCCTCAAGAGCAAAGGTATACATCTTTAAATAATTTCAAGGGTGTTAGAGTTGTCTCACAGTCACGGAGAGCTTGCTGTCAGTAAACAGGGGCTGCAGGCTTCATATTGCAGACTGCCGTCATCCATTAATATTTTAATATTGACGGGAATTAACTTTCATATCAATAGCAGTGAGGAAAAAAATTATCTTTGTGGCCAGGGCAGACAGCGTCAGTGCGTAACTTGTCATTCTCTAACTCAGCTACCTGCATTAGGTTTGGAGTTAGCACCAGAGCTCAGAGGCTGGGGCTGTGGCATCCTCACACAGAGCTGTTTTAAATTAAGTGCAGCAAGTTTTTAAGCACATCGGCAACTAGAACAAGCTGTCCTCATGCTAACTGGCCTTGCTTTGTTCTTGATGGTGGAAAATCTCGCTTTAACTGCCCTCTAATTTGTTGCAGAACGCTACTGCACCAGCAGCTGCCTTGGCACAGGATTAAACACAGAAGAAAACATTATTTTTTCCATACAAATTATTAACAGTGCCAAAAGCCACAAAAATCTCTTTTTGAAGGAAAAAAACGCCTCTTTTCCCTCCTGATCCCCCTTTTATTTTCCCTCTCCTATAAAACAACCTGCAATGAATTACACCTCAGTGGGGCCTTTTGAGATTCCCCCCGCCTCCGTGTAACCATACGGAGAGGGCATTCCGTTCTGTTTTTGATCAAGCACAAAAGATTAAAAATGGGGCAAAGAAAAGCTTTCAAGTGCACATAGAATAAGCATCTTGGTGGCAGAGGGTTCCCGAGGGCGTCTGCATGGGACAGTTGGGACACCTACTTGCCTGGGACCTCGCAGGCTTGCTCTAAAACTACAGGAGGAAATATAAAACGCAAGTCTCCCTCGGTTCTAATCTTGGTCTGATTACAGCTATTTCTGTGCAGCCGTTACACATTTCGCCAAGGGGAAGAATGTGGTTGATTGCTGGCTCAGAGGGGAATTTATTAATGATGTCTGCAAATAATTGTTGAGAAGACAACTGTGCCTGCCCTCATTGTGTCTCGTTCAGCAGGCTTGCCAGCGCTTCTCTTTCATTTAATTACACTTGCTAGGGAGGAGGACTTTACTCAGTGCATACCTGTGTCCTGACTCTGAGGATATGAGTGCTTGTTATTTTTAAAGAAAGGAAAGGGGAAAAGTGTCCATTAACACTTCTTTCAGACAAGACTGCCACCTTTTTAACTGTGAGGTAAGAGCGTTCCAGGATGCAGGCATAATAGGCAATCTTCTCATGGTGTCTGTTGACAAGGAGAGCCTAACGTTTGCTTAGCAGTAATGAATTCAGGTGACCTCCACCTTGTGGAAAAGAAGGTCTTGGTGGAGAGCAAAGTGAAGGATTTATAACCCTGCCTGAGAGGGAGGGGAGCTTTCCAGAGGTATCCACACAGCTCCTCTCCTCACAGAGGCCCCGTGCCCCTCATTGGCTCCACAAAGGTTGGCCTGGTAAACTTGTACAAAATTTTCTCCTCTCACTGAGAGAACTCTGGAAACAGAGTGATGTGGTGGTTGTAGTGGTGGTGGGAAGTGCAAATTTCTACTGCAAAGTTTTCCTGTTCAAGGTTGAGAAACAAAAGGATAGGAATCCCCAAATCTCCCTGAGAAGTGGCCACCATGCAAACTTTCTCATCCAGGTTCAAAGCTGGGCTCCAGCCTGCACTTGTGCCTGCATTTGCACGTCTCTTTAATTGTGCCATCTTTTTGCATTCTTAATACTCACTTCATCAGTTAGACCGACTCTCAAAAACAGTCGGATGCCATGATTTGAAAAAAAGCATGCATTCAAAGCTGCTTTTATTAAAAATTTCATTAAGGGATTTACAACCTTTTTCTATGCTTTCTATTCCAGCTTCTCTCTGAACTTCAAGTCAGAATAGTACACCCAGAGGCATTCACTGAAAATTCATCACACATCATCAGTTATTAACTACATGGTTCTTCAGACTCAGGAAATAAACAGCCAAGAACTCAGAGCCACCCTTGTGTGCCCTACATTCCCACGGTCAGGAAAAATGCCTGAAATTTAGAACCAAGTAAAGTCCGCCAAATATAAGTGACATAGTTAAAGACAAAACTCACCTATGTTTTTATACAAATACATTGTCATTAGGGTTCATTTTCTGCCTTTCTAAGCAACCATGCAAGACATCTAATAAAAAGGAAGAAATTGGGATTTTCCAGTTAATAAATGATTGTTTCAGCATAACTCATGTATGTATGTGGTTAGTTCTTTTGTATGTATTAAATACCAGTTCTACATATTCTTCTGTTATCTAAATTTATAATCACAGCACAGTGTTTATTCACACTATTTTCCTTACATAGTTTTTAGCCTGCCATTTACAAACCAAGAAAATGAGAGCTAATGTAAAGTATCTGGTGCTTTTGTAAAAGAAGTCTTATATTCCTAGGTACTTCCCCTCACCATCTCTGTATTGTCCCCACCACATCTTGTACACAATGTACTTTATTGTCTCCAGCAGAAAATGACCAGAAACTAAAGTACCAGGCATCTCTCCCCTTCTGGACACACTGTATGGTACCTCACGAGTCTCAGTCCATGGCTGCAGAACCAGGGCGAACCCAGCAAGCTCAGTATCACTTGCAAACTTGTCAGAAATGCAGATTCTCAGACTGTAAATTAGACTTGCTAAATACAAAACTCTGGACTTGGGACTCAGAAATCTATTTTAGGAAGCCCTCCAGATGACTGCTTGCTTGAGAATTGGTGCTTTTGCCCACATGCCCCACTGGCAGGGCTGGGCACTGCCATGTCTGCTGCAGGTTCTGCCTTCCTAGGGCTCCCTGTGGGAGATGTGCAGGGATCCCTACATGTCTCCAAAAAGTGCACCTTATATTCCAAAATGATCCATTTCTCTGTGCTCCATGTCTCTATTTATTTACCAAAATATACATCTCCAAAGTAAGATGACCAGAGAGAGGAATTATTTAGCCCACAAAATAAGTACCTGATGATGGAATTAGAATTTCTATAGTAAGCTCATGGGGAAAGAGAAAACTGTGGAAGTATTTCTTAGTGCCTTTCAAATCAGGTCATACAAATAAATAATTGCATAATTGGGAGGCTTTGGAGGTTGTAACAGATCCAGACTTATGGACTTTTAATGGAATTTCTTAAGCTTAAAACGCTCAGAAGACCGATTTTTCATCAGTAAAATGGGGCTGAACACTCTGAGGTATATTTTTGAGAAGTAATAATAATCCCCTCCTCCAAAAACTATATAGTATTTTCCTATGTGCTGTACAGGCGAAGTGTTCAGTAGGTCGAAAACCTATGAGTATATAGAAAGGGTGACATTGGAGTCAAGGCGACAGCTCCTGTTCACAACCTAGAGTGATTCCAAGGGCCAATATTTAATTCCTTGTTGCATGGGGACAATAGATATGGCTTCCATGCTATCCACTGTGCAAGGTGTCAGTCATATGACACAAGAATGACATGATTCTCTTGTCTTGTTTATGTGTGTGGAATAGGAGGAGAGTTAAGAAGGGTAAAGACCACCTATTTGGAACAAAACCAACCTGCACTAATGACCCGGTTATACTTTACTAGTTTTGTAGCCTTTGGTACGGTCTTTAACTACACTGAGCCCCAGTTTCCATGTTTACTAAAGCTGAACAACTACTCTGACCTGTTAAGGTAGCCTTAAGATTGAAATGTAACAATGATGTGGGCAAAGATATCGGCAGAGTGACCAGCTTAGAGTAGGTTCTATATATCACTGTGTTATCGTTGTTATAAAACCACGGCTATTTCCTGATAGGCCTGACCTATTAAAACCTGTAGATGATCACTAAATAGACAGTTTTTAAAACCCTCACTCTTTCTTAGATTTCCAACCGACAGAGCAGTTTTGTTGTCCTTCTACACACGTAACATTCACTTTCTTTACAACTCACAATTTGCAGTAGTCTACTTTAAGAGCTTCCTCTTCTACTTCATAATACATAAAGAAACTAATGGGGAAAGACATGAAGCTGCTTACTTCTCATTATACTCGAAAGCCCTGGAGCAACACACTGTGCTACCCTGTTGACCTCTGGCTTTTAGAAACAGACCGCTATAGAAAAGGAGAAAAGAACTCTATGAGCTTCGCCACAGCCTTGCCCAACCCCACTCCCAATCCTCTTATCTCAAGAGCAGGATTCACACCAACAAATTCTTTCTTCAGTACCTACTATATGCCAGGCACTGAACAGAAAAAGTACAGGTGCTAAATGGAACCTGAGTCCTATGCCTACCAGTCATCTTTCCTCTCTTGCCTTGTAACCTGGGGTTTGGCATCTGACACTACCCCTCTTTTCTAGCCTGCCTCAAGTCATAAATAACCATCAGGAGCTAGCTCGCAGTTGATCCTATGTTGACTAGAGGGTCAGACTAGTGCCCATCCATTGGAGATTTGACTTGGTTTTCTTGCCTGTGAAATTCTTATATTTCTAAGAATGAATTTTACTTCCAACTCTCCCCTGAGGAATAACATTTTTCTCTCAGGATCCAGAATGAGACTTCCCAGCTCTTTGAGGATTGTTACTAGGATCCAGTCTCCAAGCAGAACGTTCAGTTCTGCTGCTGCATTCTCATTCAGTAGGTGTACAGGCATTTCACATCAACTTACTCCTTCTGGTCATGGTTCCTAGACTGCACGTCTCCAGTTGCTATGGGAGGTTGAGAAGAATTCAAGAATTAAAAGTCTGAAATGAGGACAGTCTCAGAGAGTGTCTTTCCCAAAGAGAACTTAAAACCCCATTGTCTTCGGGGAACAGGCAGATAATATACATAATGTACTATAAAGTCATTTGTATGTAACACAGTAGGAAGAAATGAAGTCTGTAGCTAGAAAGAAAGTACATGCAAATTCTAGCTTAAAAAGAGAAACTGGGCACCAAGTCACAGGCTCTGCAGCTATGTAAGGAGAGGGTGGAGATTTCTCAGGCTTTGTAGCTCCTCTGCTTGCCCCAGTACCTGCGAGTAGTAGGTGCTTGAATTGGTGGTGGATGAAATAACAAAGAAGTGACTCAATGAACGCACAGAAGTGAAAGAGCTGAGATAGTCGCTGTCGTTACCTTTACAACATGGGAGACGCTACATCTCACTTGGGCTTTTGTTCTTCCCCCAAACAATCTCTGAGACCTTTTAAATTTATAATCCTCGAAACTGTTTGCCTAAAAGACTTAAGACTTCCAAT
Source organism: Dinomys branickii (assembly GCA_004027595.1). Lineage (NCBI taxonomy): Eukaryota > Metazoa > Chordata > Mammalia > Rodentia > Dinomyidae > Dinomys > Dinomys branickii. The sequence continues at coordinate 30,624 of PVLD010005877.1, read as the reverse complement.
GCGCAGAAGATACATATCAACATTATGCCCCCCTTTAAAACAACTCAGTATGGTATAGTTCATTTTAAAAATCCAGTATCAACCCTTGCAATGTAACAAGAAATACAGAGTAAAAGAGAAAAGTGGTAGATAGAAACACACACAGCAAAAAATTAAGAGAGGAAAATATATAAGCAACTCAGAGTTTACTTTATGGATGATTCTTTCTGTGCGAGTTGTCTTCAGGCTTGGAAGCTGCTAGTGCCATTCTTTGGCAGCAGGCGGGTGGGAGGTAGTGTGAGGACAAGGCCGGGCTGCTAAGGCTAGAACAGCCCTCCCAGCCTGCAGGCTCTTCCTCGCGGAGCTGCTGTGCTGCTCCTTCTAGTGGCAGTCAGGAAAGCAACTTTTAATTTGCATTCCCCAAAACCCTATAGGCCGGGCACAGGGCCCCCTACCTGTAATCGCAGCACTCTGGAGGGCGAGGCAGGAGGATTACCGGGGTGTGAGGCCAGCTGGGGCTACATAGTGAGTTCAAGGCCAGCCTGAGCTACATGGTGAGACCCCGTCTCCTAACAAAAACAGGGGTGGTGGTTTGGGGATGTAGCTCAGGGAGAAGGTACTAGGTCCAATCACCAGAACTAAAAGCAAAACGCAAGACCCCATGGATTCCAGGTCTCAAGATGATGACATGTAACTGAATTTGGGGCCTCTCTCGGTCCTACAGGAACAGGACTGTGTGCACAAAAGCTGCCAGATCCCAGTATTCTCAGGAACTGTCCCTATTCCTCAAATGTTCTTCACTGTCACTCTGTTCTGCCAGTCTTCTCTGTGACTTCTGCACTCTGGGCTCTGCAAGAACAGTGCCACCAGCTCCCGGAATCCTGCCTTTCCCCCTGGTTACTGTATATTTGCATGTTGGGGGTACTGAGCTCTCAGGAACTTGCCAGTGTTCTCATTTCAGGATTATATTTGTTTCCTACGATTGCTATTTAAAAAAGAAAGGAGAGGGGCTGGGGATATAGCTCAGTGGAATAAGCGCTTGCCTAGCAAGTGCAGGGTCCTGAGTTCGATCCCCAGTACCGCAAAAAAAAAAAAAAAAAAAGAAAGGAGAAAGAGGGTAGGGTGGGAAGAAAGGGAGAGTGGGAGAGAGGGAGGGGAAGAAAACGAAAAAGAAAAGAAATATCCGCACTAACGGTGGCCCAAAGTCCTGGAAATGTGTTCTTTCCTGGTTCTGGAGGCCCCAAGGCCACCGGGCCAAAAGGAAGACCTGGCGGCAATGCACTCCTCCCGAGGCACCGTCCAGGACGGAATCGCTTCCTTGCTTCTTCCAGCCTCTGGGGGCTGCTGGTTTCCTTGACTTGCAACTGCACCACCCCATCTGTGACTCTGTGGCCACGCCCCCTCCTCTTCCTTCTGTGCAACCTTCCTTTGCCTGATAAATACACTTGGGTGGCCTCTCATGATCACACAGATGACCTATTACCTGTCATACCTGCCAAGACTGGTTTCCAAATAACCCAGCATGTATGGCTTCCACATTTCACAGGTGGGTATCTTTTGGGGGAAGATTTTATAGTCTACTATTTTATAGTCTAGACGGGCTTTTTTTACATAATTTAGTCCCCTGAGGGGTCACCCGCATTGGGAAGAGTGTTCCCTGAATAGTCAGAGTTAGAGTATCTGTTTGAATACCCACAGCTAAATGCCACAGCTGCCTTGGATGAGAAAGGACAATAGCTAATCTAAGGAGTTTCCTACTTATAAAAGAACCTGGGCTGGGGATACAGCTCGGTGGCATAGCACCTGCCTGGCAAGCACAAGGTCCTGAGTTTGATTCCCAGTACCAAAAAAAAAATTCTATCTTATCTGATGCTAATTTCCTCGTTTTTTCACAGAGCCTCAAAACAACATAGTCTGTGTTCTTCTCCCCATTCCCTTTTTTGAGTCTGGTATCCACACTCGGGGATGGTGAGAAATTAATAATCGAAAGTTCATTCCCAAACCTTGTCACTGTTCCTAAAGTCAGCCTTGGACTCTTAGCAGATCTTATGCTCATGCCAGTCCTCTCCACCTCCAAATATTTAGTCAGGCCCGGATGGAGTCATTTCCCTTTTAAGATGTGAACTCCTCTCGGTTTTTCTGAGACGAAGACAGCAGCTTCTCCATCATCCGTCCCAAGAAAATCCTCTTTGGAGGCCCAAACTGTGCTCTTATTTTTTCAGCTGGTTTGACACTCACAAGATATTTTTCCCAAATAGCCTCAAAAGACAACCTGCTTCTGTAAAATATATGGATTGAATTTCTTTAAATGAAAAGGCATAGCATATTCAACCCACTTAGAGGAACTCCTAAGCTTTCCATGGTGGGGAAAGTGTCTGTTCCCCAAACCAGCCAAGGAATACCACTCAAGCAAAACCAGGAAAGTGGTTTCCCACTTGAATCCAAATATAATTTGGGCTCTTTGGGGATGGATTTATGTTTCCCTTAACCACAGCACTTGGGACACAAGAAGCTTCTTTAGCCAAAAAACAAAGAACACATTCTGTACCCTTTATCAGTTCTCACAAGAGTTTTCCAATTCTCCTCATGCTGCACTGAGAAAGAAAATAAAAATTATCCATGGCTTCGTAAAAATTGGTTGCTTTTGGGAAATGTTCCTTTCTGGCCAATATGAACATCTCAGTCTCTGATTGAAACAGAGGAAAATTAAAGTGATATGTCTTTCTAATCCTAAAGTTTTAAGGAAACATTGACACATTCATGTTGTAGAAATTGTTACATTTGTTCAAAATCCAAAAATAGCCCTACAAAAACCAGGCGCTGTGCACAAACTGGAACTCACATTTCAGTGAGTTTGCTAATAAAGGACTGAAATGCCCAAGCCCTTCAAGTAACAGGATGAGGTTTCATTTACACAGACTCATTCCCACCCCCCCACCCCCCCACCCCCCCCAGCAGTGTTCCAGGCCAAGACTGTTGGAGATGGAGCCTAGCAAGCCACAAATGAGGCTGAGCACGGCTGTGGTTAGTTGTCTGCTGCAGAGGCCCGTCATCAAAACCCAGCTGCCCCCTTCCAAGTGAGGGAACAAATGTTCTTTCTGCTGGGTCCTTATTTGTTTCTGCATCAAGACCATCAAACTGAGTAATCAGAAATCCCTGAAATGCTGGTTAGGACTTTGGGGAGGGGATGATTTTCAAGATTTGATCAGAACACAAAAATTTTCTTTGCTTTTTGGTTCTAACAAGATTGTAGCTCTGCTTTATTGGCTGATGGCTTTAATTCTGACCTCAGCTCAAATTCTTTCAAACACTACTGTTTTCATTTCTCATAATATTTGAAAAATCTGTGCCATATATGCATATGTATGAATTTTATTTTATTTTCATTTGGGATAATGCATTAAAAAGAGAGATGATCATGTGAAATTCAGGGGAGACTTGCTAACAGCCTTTATTTCTAAATGTCCTGCTACTCAACAATTTGACATTTATGCTCTACCAGAACTGAACACTTCTTAACACTCCACATAGATCATACTGTATCCTTGTGACTTCAACTTCCCCCAACTATATCTTCTTGCCATTAAAAAAATTGTTTGCGATTCAATTTAGGTACCACAACTTTTAGGAAGAAAGAACCTTAATCCTAGCTTTGCATTCACCAACACAGGCTGGGCTGATTTCCTTCCTCTGTGCTGGCATGGAAATCTCTGCTTTACTCTACTCTAGACTTACTGGGCTACATTCTATTTCCATTTTGACTTGTTCAGCTTCCCTGACAAAGTGTATCATGGCTCTAGTATCTGGCAAATAGTAAAAATTCAATAAATATTCCTTAAACTGTACTGTATTTTTTTCTTTCCCATTCTTAAGGATTGAGTATAAAACCTTATATGATGCTTTAACTCCATCAGTTGGATGTATTCATAAAAGAATCTTCCTCACCTAGACCTGAGCCACCAGAGAAACATTTCCCCTCCAGTTATACACAGTAGTCCCACAGCTGAGATGACCTGAATATTGATTACTGCACACAGCGGCTCTGGCACTTGTAAGAAAAACACTGTTCTTAAAGTGATTGAAGGGATATAGGGTTTCACTGGACCATGATTCAGGCTGCTTTGGCTGGACTGTTGAGTCTGTCTGCTCACTGCCAGAGTCCAGTCCCCAGAATAAAGCAGATTAAAAGAAAATGAGCCCTCATAATTGCTTCCCAAATGGTTTTGCTCTCTGCATGGGATCACACACAGGATGACCACATTTCCTGTCACCCTCAGCAGTGATTCTGAGCTCCTGTCCTCATCTGATGAGCACAGGTCAAGAGCCCAAACCCCCTTCCTCCTAAGGGCTGACCCTGTTCAGTGAGATGCTCATAGACCTATATTAATGTAGATTTAAAGAAAGAAAAAGCTCACATTCTCAAGAAATTCAATGTTGTATGACTGAAAAGGGAACTCAAGATTTTCACACTTAAATGTTCATAACTGAAGATCCTGTCAGGTATAGATTGTGTGCATATCTCTTATATCAATGGACATCTTAGATAAAGTAGATCATCTGGCTTTAGATTTAATAAAATGATCTTTCAGGGTACTAAAGCTAAGCCATGAGAAGCTCTCAATGAGCTTTCAAAAGCCTGCAATGGCCTGATTTTAAATCAAATGAAAAATTTCATTTCAGATCACATTGGTAAAAAATATGGATACAAGCCAGAAGAAAAGTAGCAATGTTGAAACATAGACACAGAAGTAAAGAACACTGTTACCCAGTCCTGTAGTCTCTGGCCTGGCTCAGCTGACCCCCTCAGAGGCAGATGTGTACACTAGTGTCTCCCACTAGGAGCCACAGGCCAGGGTAGCCTCAGAGTATTTTAAGAGGTCCAAGAATCCACGTGTCAGCTAGGGATGGTTAAATAATTGTCTGACACAGATAAAAAATATTGTTTAGCTATATTTCAATACTGATTTCAATGTGTTTCTGATTTCCTGGTAGTTTTTCTTCTTCAGGTGATTTTCCAGTCAACAAGTACTGCTGACTCAGGCTAGGAGGCAAAGGGAATAATATGTTAATTTTTAAAAGTTAACTTTTAGGACTAATTATACCCTTAGTGTGAATGTTTTACCATTAAAATTAGAGATCGTGGTCCTACATATTTTTATCAATAATCCGAAGAAAATTGGCATATTCTGTGTATTCAGATTATACCAGAGTGTGTTAATTTTCCAACCAAAAAGGACTGCAAAATGTCATAACTAAATTCTTCTTGCTGCAATTTTATTTCAGTCTAATTTATTGATCCTTTGTGAGACTGCACTATGGCCGCAGCACCCTGAGCATGTCTGATTGCATCTGAAACTGCAGGCTGGCTAACCCGGCTCTTTACACTGCCAGTGACTATTAACTCACACTCTTTACTAAGCCCTCTTTTTGTGGCTAAATGTCAAATATTCTAACACATGAACTGCTATGGTCTAGAATAGCGCTGTCCAATAGAACTTTCTGCAACAATGGAAATGTATTTCTATACTGTCCAATAGAGATCAACTAGCCTCATGCAACCAATGTGCATTTAAAATATGGCCAGTGAGACTAAGGGACTGCATTTTTAATTTAAATTTAATTTGATAAATTAAATTTAAAATAAATTTAACTTTAATTAATTTACATTGAAACTTAAATAGAAACATATGGCCAGTGGCTACCATATTGGATGATGTAGCTCTGGACATTATCCATTTTCTAATCATTTGATTTAATTACAGTATCCCCCAAATGAGAAAATAGCCCAATAAAGACCTAATTGATTCCAAAAGCTGGATGATTTGATTTTACACATAGCCCCATGGTGCCAATGAGGCAACGACATGAATTTAATTCCTATTGGGGGAATATTAGCTTTACAAACAAAGATAATGAATGTATAAATGTTAACCTAGCCCAACATAAAGAGGCCTAGATAAGACTGCAGTCAGGGGAAAAAAACTGTCTATGTTCTTGGAAAATCATATGGACTCACAGTACATCTTTTTAAGCAAAGTCTTATTTACTGTTAGATAGGATGAAACAAGAAGGAGTAAATTCTAGTGTTCTGTGGCACAGTATAGGTGAATACACTTAACAACAATTCATAATGCATTTCAGAAAGCGTGGAGATGAATTTGAGTGTTCTCAACTCAAAGAAATAACATATGTTTGAGGTAACAGATATGTCAATTAGCTTAATTTGATCATGGAATCCACATTGCATAAATGTATTAGAATATCATACTTCATAAATATGTATACCTGTTATGTGCCAATTAAAAATTTTTAAAACTTGTTTAGTCCATTGATTGTACCTTAAGTTGTTTTCATTTGGTAAGTTATCATGCTGTTTGATTCTTTTTATGGAAAAAAGGTAAAATAAAATTTACAAAATGTTTATTAAAAAGGTAAAACAAGATGCTAAAAGACACAAATAGCAAAAATAACATATATTGTTTTCTCTTCTCTCTCTTCCTTCCTGGCATTTGATTCTTAACTGCTTTTTCTTATACACTTACTTAAAACCGGTAAGAAGTTACTGTTCTCATAGTGGGATTATCTTTGCTTAAGTGAACTAATCTTAATGGATCTCCACTGAAAGGCCCAAAGACTGACCACTAATACATACTCTTATATTGACAGTGAATCATTACAAATCTTATTGTCAACTAGGTATCAACCCACTTAATGGCAATCTTACTTAAACCTTGGTTTTCCAGGAATGCTAACCCAAGCCCAAACCTTCCCTTCACTGTATATTAATAGAATTCACTAAACACTACCTCAGGTGTTGGAAGGACATTACCAGATGATGCAAGATTTAGCCTCTAATCTAGAATGACTTAAATATTAACATCTCACAGCAATATTCAGGGAGATGAGGCCCTCGTTATTTTTCTCTCTTTCATCGTCTAAGTTACATTCCTGTTTGTATTGCTGCTTTTGTGAAACCTCTGTATTGGTGAATTAAATTTGAGCACGATAATACTCAAAGGCCTTAGCGCATACTTCTAGTCCTCAGAAATTCTATTGGGAAACATGTTATGCTATGATGATTGTAAATTATCTCCAGCCTCACTTTCTGTTTTTGTTTCTTTTTTATTCTCTTTCTTTTTGATTAATACGTGTTTGCAGTACCTTAGTTCACAGTCATCTGAGGGAGCACATGGACATAACATGACTTGATTCCTTTCTGACCTCTTCCCCTCCTGTTAGCTTTTCCCCTCCTCTAAACCTCTTCCCCCACTTCATTCCTATTGATATTGTTAACTTTATCATGTTTATGACGTAAATGCACACACCGAGGTTGTTCGGTTCCTTGACGTGGCTAACCCTTTTACAACTCGCTTGTCCTTCTCCGCCCTGGCCCCTCACCCCCTCGGTCTCCAGGACCCCAACCCCTCCGCAAGGGCTCTGCCCCCTGTCTTCTTCTGTCCTTCTCTTATTGTGCTCTTTGTTTGTACTTTGCCCTACTCAAAGGAGAGATGCCGTACAGCTTTTACGCTAACGTGTCTGATTATTTCACTCAGCATTGTTTTCCAGGTGCATCCATTTTCCTATAAATGTCTTGAATTAGTCCTTCTTTGTATGCAAGTAGTATGGATATCACATTTCCTTTATTCAGTCATCTGTTGATAGGTAGGCAGGCTGCTTCTAGGATTCAGCTATTATGAATTGTGTTGTCATAAATATTGTATGCATGTATCACTGTTTTATAATGTCTCAAACTATTTAAGAAAGATATCTAGAAGGGTCATAGCTGGGCCATATGAAATTTCTAATTTTAGTTCTTTGAGAAATCTCCATACTGATTTCCATAGTGGTTGCACTAGTTTACACTCCTACCAGCAGTGTAGGGGGGTTCCTTTTTTCACCATAGCCTTACCCTGCCGGCATTTGTTATTTTTTTGATCTCTGGCTGATAGCCATTGAGGCTTTCATTTGTATTTCTCTAATTGGCAGAGATGTTGAACAGTATTTCTTCTTCTGTAAAGGGTCTATTCAGTTCGCCCGCCCATTTCTTGACTGAATCTTCTAAGTGATGTAATTTTTGAGTTCTTTTATATATTCTATATGTTAATCCTCTGTCTGAGGAATAGCTGGAAAAAAATTTTCCCATTCTATATATGGTCTCTTCACCCCACTAGTTAATTTCTTTGCTATACAGAAGCTCTTTTAATTTGATGTAATCCCATCTGTTTATTTTGACTGTTATTTCTTATACAAATGTGGTTACGTTAGGAAATCCTTTTCTACACTATGAATTCAAGTGTTTTACCTATTTTATATTCCAGCAGGTTCAATGTTTCTAATATAATGTTTAGAGTTTTGATCCATTTTGACTTTAGTGCATGGCGAACAATATGGGTACAATTGCACTTTTTTTTCTTTGAGACACACTATGTAGCCCAAGATACCCTGGAACTCCCAATACTCCCACCTCAGCCTCCAAATGCTGGGATTATAGGTGGTGACACAGTACCCTAAAGTCATTCTTAGTCCCTTATATTAAGCTTCATCTTACAGTAAATCTTGTGTTCTTCTTGCCATAGAAAGTGATTGTGTGGAATAATATTAAAATGTTTACCTTTAGACATAAATTTTATAGACCAACATTTTCCCAGCACTTTAAACAGTTTCAGCACTTTAAGAGCCCTCGAGTACGCCTGGCCCTCGTGTTCCCCCCATTACTTTTCTTGTCAGCTTTCACACTACAAAACTAGAGCACAGAAGTGACTGTTTCCTCCAGGCCAGGGAGGGACAATGTTCTAGAACGCGATGCTTCTCCTGTTATTTCCAGTGGATCTCAATTTACCATAATAGGTAATAATGACTATTGTATATTCTTCTAAAACATTCTAAAACACATTACCATATTTAAGGCTCAAAATAGTCCTGCATTTTAAAAGATATTAATGTTTTAAACCCAACTTTTCCCAAACATATTTAGCCACAAATTTTTTAAATGACATTTGTTGTTCTGCTGAATGCCACTTGAAAAAACACTGAGCCAGAAAAAAATGTCCTTAAAATACCAAAGATGATAGAAAACTGAGTGATTAAGTAAAACTTAATTCTGACATTCTTGAGGTGGAACTCTGTATGTAACCTCACTCGGTTCACCTCTGACAATGTAGGGATCCACTGGGCTCTTGCTGTATCCCAGGGAGGAAAAATGGCAAGAATGAGGAAAAGATAGACAGAAGACAAAAAGCTGGGTCAGGTGGAGGTCCTCTCTTTCTTGAGGGAAGGAGTGGAACTGCCCCAGAACCGAAGACCATTTATTTATACCCTAGAGAGGTTATTAAGGGCAGCCTCTCTACCCAGCAGTCAGTTAACAGGCTGCAGCAGCCTGTCAACATGCTTTGAGGAGCTCCTGTGTTCTTGGGCTGGCTTCGCCCTGCACGCGTAATTACTTTCCATCGTCAGCTCTCCCAACAGGGAAATGCCTTCCTCTCTAAATATGCTGTCATCGTGCCTGTGAGGTACCTGTGGAGGGAGTACAACTAATACTCTAAGGTTAACCAAGAACAGCAACATACACAGACCTGTTTCTACAATATGAAGGTGCAGAAGCTATAATGAACTCACCACTGCATAAATGGTGTGTGCCTTCCTGAGTGTGCCGGAGTACGCCAGAGCCTACCCTCCAGACTCCAGTGCCAAGACTCCAAGTGCCCTCTCAGTCACAAGGCTGGGCCTCCCACATATGTGTCTCTCACATGGGAAATGTTCACTTCAAGTAGAGCTCAGACACCCCTCACTTCCCCCAGCACTCAAGCCTGGCCCTTTCCCTGCTCAGTTAATTTCCAAAGTTGTTCAGTTAAAGCTGTTTGACAAAACATGGTAAACACAATCTTAAGTTACACCATTTCCTAAGTCAGAAATCTGAAAAGAAGTGGCCAACGGCTCCCAAACGGTACATCTTTTGAAGACAGGCTGGTAAAGCAAAGCAGGGTGACGGGCAGCATGGGGGAGACTGGGAGCTGGTGCAGAGTCCCTGTGCTTACAGGCAGGCCTAACTAACAGGAAGGGACCATGACCACCAGAAAGTCTCTCACTCGCTCCCTCCCTGTTTCAGTTTTTCTTCTTTTCTGTTTGTTTTATTGTTGTTTTGGGGGAATTTTTTGGTAGTGGGAATCGAACTCAAGACCTTGCCCTTGCCAGGCAGGGGCTTGTGCCACTGAGTTATTTCCCAGGTCCCTCTTACATGAGTAAAATTGTATCGTAGTGGAATAAGACTTCTGGGTGTGCTGGAGCCTGTGCATCAGATGTGTCCTCTCTTAAATCCTACTTGAAGAGAAAAGGAAAACTCATGGCTGGTAATAATCCATCTGCTAGCAAAATGTGGAATAAATATTTCTTATAAAGATTGATTTTTAAGAACACTAAATTTTAGCTGTCTCAGAATTTCCACCAGGTATGTCTGTATCTTTTTTATTGTTGTTATGGTGCAATTACAATATAGTTAGGTGCATATCTTCCTGTGAAGTTAGTAGAGTGCCTTAAGTATGATGTGTTCATGAAAGTATGTTAGATTGAATTAGCTAGTAGACTTCTTATACCCAACTGTAGGCTACAGTTTAACAAAAACTGGGGCGGGGGGGGGGGGAAAGCTGGACATTTCCCAAATTACATAGAGTTATTTAATTACCTTAATTCCTTCAGGAAATTTTAAAAGTCAACAAGCAAATTGAAAAAGAGAAACCAGTTCCCTCTGTAAAGACAATGTGTGCCTAAGAGAGACACAGTTATGTGGGAAGGAGAAATAGATATTATTTAGCAGATTTAAGGAAATGCACAGATTTTCTATTCCTCCTACACCGAGGGTTGACCAAATTGTCTATTTGCTTTATAATTTTCTAAACCATTACACACACTCACACCCAATGTCAAAAACAAATAATTTCATTTATTCATTTTTGAGCTTTTCTACTATATTCTTTACCTCCATTAATGCAGAGAAACTAAAGATGAATAGCTGAATAGTAAACCGTCTTAAAAGCAAATGTATGCATTTAATTTGTTTCTCCACTTTTCTCTTAATATTTCCTATTGACATCTCCCCACCACCATAAACATACACACACATAAACATCACACACACACACACAAATATACACACCCCAAGTGAAACTATGCTCTGAAAGAAATCACCTCCATTACCCAGAAAACTCCTTATTGCTTATTTTTCTTCTGACATGTTCTTGGGAGTCATCCAGGCTGTCAGACATAACTTCTACCTCAACTCCATCACTTAAAAACCATCTGACCATTGGCAAATCACAAGACCTCTCTGAGACTCAGTTTTTCTTTTTGATAATGAAACTGGCTTCCCGGGAGAGTTAAACTGAATAGGATAGATGGAAATTCTCAACTCATCAACAAACAAGAAGTGAACATTCAGTAAAAGTGAGTTTTCTCCTAAGACACTAGGCCACCCTCAATGGGTTTCTAAAATAACCAATGAAGATCCACAAATCTCGTTTGAATGAGCTCAGTCCCATCCTCATGTCATCCCAAGGCCAATACTGGACTTTGTGAGAAATGGACCCTCCAGCACCAAGCCTTTGCCCCTGTCAGTATCCCCACTGAATGTAGTGCCATAGGCCCAAAACTTGTGGAACAGGACCCACATTTCACCTCCCATGGAGCCCTTGCAGGGGCCCCTTTGTGCAATGCACAGCAGTGTCACCACATGAAAGAATCCTGAGCATTTCTGTATTCTGAATCCGAGCCTTTCTATCATCACCTATCTCCATTCCTTTGTAAGGACAGTTCTTCAATTCCTATTTCTAAGAGAGATCACTGAAGCATCTCTGTTATCATGAAGAAAGACCCAGAAAATACCCCATCAGTTTCAGCCCAAAAGTGGGAAACAGCTGGACCTCGATGGTACTGTTTTGACAGCTGACATAGAAAGTATGCAGTTAGCTTCAGCAATCTCCCAAGAAAGCTGAGACAAAGATCCCTAAGAAGTCCAGAGCTTAACATTGGGTTTGTGACGTAAGATGAGTGATGTTTGGTACCACAGTAAGACAGGTCCCAGAATATAAACAGCACCTATTGTGAACAAGGGAGACTTGCATTCTGACCTGTTCCACCTCATCATGTACCAGGAGGTGACTTGGTCACACGTTTAGTTCCTCTGAATCAGCTTCCTCACCTACAGAATGAAGTTAGTAGCTGCCCTACTCCTTACCCTTCTAACTTAAAAGTTTAAATTGGCATGTATAAACTTTAAATAATGTGAACTAATACTATGAAATAATCGCATCAATTGCCCCCCACAAATTTCATCACAATCACAGTAATAAAACAGCTGCTTAACCAATATAAAAGAAGAAAGCAAGCAAAATAAACAAAACGCTATGACAGTTACCAAAATACTTAAATGTCAGCAGCCTGCCCAGGCATCAGCTTTCTTGCAGACCTGTCCCTGATCCATCGCTCCATGCTCTTATCTTCAGGCAAAAAGCACTTGCCCACCTCCTCGTGTGGTCTCTGCATCTGCAGCTACTTCTTTTTTCCATGTGCCTCAAGAAATTATAGTTATTTGTTTGTCTGTCACCTCTGCCAGACTGTGACATTACTGAAGGATGAAGCCATGTCTGGAGCCCAACCCCGACACAGCTCAGTGCCTGGCCCATAAATCCCAGTGCAGGTCTTCAGATGTGCAATGCACATGTACCACCAACTCCCCACCATTAATCGTTATGTACTACAAGCATGTAGCGATAAAAATAAAAAATTCTATTTAAAAATATTGACTATGAGTGTAGTACACAACTCTGAATATACTAAAAGCCATTAAATTGCACACATACTTTAAATGGGGGAAAAGGCTGCAAGCATGTTAACCTGCATTTTTTCTCAGTTCTGTGCCTCACTAATAACCCAGAAAAATATTTCTTGTTCCTGAAATGAGGACATTAGACTAAATCAAGTTTGCAAACTACTGCCCTACAGGCCCAGTGTAGCCATGGATGTGGTTTGTAGCCTGCAGAGTATTGATAGCCCCAGAGTTAAAAAGAAACTTCCATAAATTATAAACATCTAGACATTAGACATTTCTACATAAAGTTAGAACTTTCACACTCTCTTAGAAAATGGTGTCTCATGGCACTGGCTGTCCTTCCCCTTACAGCAACAAGTGGGGGTGGCTGGTACTTCCTCTGGGAAGCAGGATAGGAGCTGTCCAGTCCACACAGGCCTCTGGGTCCAGTCACTGATTTATACTGCCTGACCTTGGGATTTCTGTGCATTTGATTAGTTTCCTAGACGCACTTTATATCTAGCACTGCTTTAGGAATTGAATCCCAAACAGATACACGCATACAAACATCACAATGCTTATCATGAAGGAGGAGGTTCTGAGACCCATTGCTGCTACCACACTACTCATGATCCTCACTTTTCTGGCTGAAGTCGCCTAGCAATCAAAAAAGAAAAGAAAGGATACCAAATATTGGGAAAAATGGGAGAGGAGAAGAGAGGAAAGCTTAGCTACAAATCATTCTACCGAAGTATTATGATATCATGTGAGGAAAATTAGATAGCTTTACAGTGCCAGATTTCTCATATAGCAAAGCAATCATTTGGTCTGTGATCCTGGAAGCACACATAATAGTTTATGTGAAAAACTGAAGGTTAATCATCAGAAATTATTGTGGCTTTGGGTATCTCTCCCACTGAGGTTCTCTCCCTCCTGCTCCCCATGGCCCTGTTGCAAAGAGATGCAACTAGCGATTTGAAATTCACACACCTTCACAGATGGGCTCTTCCCATCTGTGGTGTATCCAGAGTCCCAAGGCAACGCTACCATTACTTACAATAAAACCAGCTACCCAGCAGGTGCACAGAGGAGGGAAGAGCTAGGTACATATTACCAAGGAGTCTGATGAGTCCAACACACTGTTCATCTCTAATAAGTACCACCACAGGAAATTTAAAATAGCACATCTCAAAGTGCAAGGCATACACCTGCAATATCCATGTGGTGTCTGATTGGACAAGTCAAGCCCAACCCATCTTGCATTTTCTATCCAGCTTCCTGTATACACTGCTAGATCAGTGAACACAGACAGCCCAGCCCAGCATACTTTCTATCCTCTGAACCTTCATTTGGCCATATCCACAAATAGCCCAAATTCCCTCACTTCCCTATACCCAAGAACTGCAGGTTGGTAATTCAAAAAAGAAAACACTACATATTATCACTATTACCACATTCCTTGATATTCTGTGACTAGTCTGTCAGCTAATGAATAGCAGGAAACACATTTTATAAAAATTTCCTTTAGAATTTATGCCTTGTGGTAGGATGAGACAGAATAGGGTGAGTTAGGGTAGGAAACTCAACAAGCATAATAAATTTCAAGCTGTTCTGGTCTTTTCCAAATCTTCAAAGCAGCTTAAGGGCACATTTAGCCAATTCATCCATCCCATTAACATTATTCTCAAAGATGGTGGGCTTGGAGAGATAGGGTACACTCTAGATAATCATTAACCACATCTGAAGAACTCAGAACTCACTAAAAGTGCACATACTGTTGGCAATTGATGCATAGCCTTTTCTAATATAAAGAGTAACTAATGCTGATATCCAGGGTATAAGAGCACCATAGGTTTGGAGTTCAAGAATTCTAATCCTGGCTTCACTAGCTAGAATTGTGACAATCCCTTGACATCTCTGAATTTCCTCAATTGCAAGAGAAAACAGCTGAAATAACCTTTAAAGCAGTGCTTCTCAAATTTTAAGATGCAAAAGAATCAAAGTAGGTTGAGAGTAGTCCTGACATTCTCCATTCATAATGAGTTCTCAGGAGATGCTTATTATTAACTGTCAGCTCCTGGACCACACTCTAGAGAGCAAGGTGCTGAAGTACTAGCTCTCAAACTCAGCTACACTCTGGAATCATGTAAGTAGTTTTTAAAAATACCAACACCTGAGATTTGTTGCAAGGCTGCCAAACAGAATTTCTTGTCACTCATTCTCCTCACACAAAAAAGGACCATAAAGAATATGTTGCTATATTCTGACTGGAGTGGCTGGGGGAGTACACTGGAGAGAAGAAGGGATGGCAAGAACCCAAGGTGGCACCATGAAGAGCAGACAGTTCTGCCTCTCTTACACCATCTCTCCTACCGATACTGACTCATAGCAAAGGTCATCTCTTCACAGGGCAAAGGTAGGATGGAGAAACCCAATGGTCCCCACTGCACATGCAGTCTTTAAAAGAAAAACGTAGCCCTCTTAGGCCCCAAACAGTTTGGAGATCTGCCCCGAATAAGAGCCCGCACCGCACAGCCCCAAACCCCATGACCTAAGCTGTGACAGACTGGTACAATCTTGAAGCTGAACTGATTGCTAGCGTGTCCCACCTGGGAGCTAGTAGGCACACTCTGTCTTCATTCTCCCATGCTGCACGGGTGGCTACGGCAACAGGACCATGATTTCTCAGAGCCTAGGCTCATTCAATCTCTAGTACCACAAAAGCAAACAAACAGAATTTAGCACAGCAGAAAAGCTAAGCTCAGCTTCCAAATCCATGTGGCAACTGATTTCCCAGGGTATAGGCGAACTCACACATATAGGAAGCTGACATAGCCAGTGGCCTGACATGACTTCATGTGCCTATATGCAGCCTAATAGCCAGCTAGGCAAAACCTCACCTTCCACCTTCAGAGCTCACCACATAGCTGGTGGCCCTATAGTACTTGTGCTCTACAAACTCAGTCTGACAGCCAACCAGGCGAGTGCCCCATCTCCAGTGACACCACTGCATAGCCAGTTGGACTGCAGCACTTACCGCCATACAAGCCTGGCCCAACAGTAAGACAAGTAACGGTCCTTCAAAACCAGAGAGCCCACTGCATAGCTACAGTGTCTGTGTACACCCAAACATGACCTGACATCCAGGCAGAGCCTTAACTCTTCCACTGATTCTAAGCTGTTTTTTTTTTTTTTTTTTTTTTTTTTTTTGCGGTACTGGGGATTGAACTCAGGACCCTGCGCTTGCTAGGCAAGCGCTTATTCCACTGAGCTATATCCCCAGCCCCCTCCACTGATTCTAGTTGGCCCACAATGCCCACAGAAATCTGAACCTGGCCAAATAGTCATTCAGGCACTGGCCTCATACCACCAGAGAGCCTACTGCACAGGTAGCCAACCTACAAACTCCATCTGAACCTGAGAGCGGCCAACAGTCTGCTAAGGACCATGCTACCACAGTCACAAAGACTCACAGCCTAGGAAACTGATGCAACAGCAGACATCACTAATAAGGATCACAGCTGAGGAAACTACACAAAGACAATGCTATTGACTGAATTACAATCAAAGCTAACACACTATACTTACCTGACTCTAGAACCCACCAATAGGAAAACATCTTTCTCTATGAGAAAAAAACCCCATAAAATTGGAAAAGGTGAAATATTGAACTGGATCCAGAGATACAAACATAAGGACATTATAAATATTTTAAAAGTAAAACAAATGAGCATGAAACCTCAAAGGCAGCATATTAATTCTCTACTAACAGACTTCGAAGAAAACAAAATTCATAAAATGCCTGAAAAGAGAATACAAAATAAACTTGAAGAAGCTCAGCAAAATTCAAGAAAATATAAACCACTCAATGAATTAAAAAAAAATTTATGTGAGTGATAAGTTCAATAATGGGTAGACGTGTTTAAAAGCAATCAAACAGAAATCTTGCAGCTGACTAATTCAATGCGTGAAATAAAAAATATAATTGGAAGACAAACATGACTAGATTAACTCTAATATAGGCTTTCTGAATCAACCTAGTCAGAGAAAAAAAGTCCCATAGGAATTATTAGATACAAAGAAACAAATAATCACATCACAGGCATGCCAGAAGTAAAAAAGATGGAGAAAAGTAAAGAAAACACATTTAATGATGTAATAGCTGAAAACAGCTCAAGCCTTGAGAAAGAATGGACATCCAGATCTATGAAATTGAAAGAGTTTCAGTTAGATTCATCTCAAAAATATCTCTCCAAGTTACATTATAGTCAAGCTGTAAAAGCTCATGAACAAAACAAAACAACAACAAAAACAATTTTAAAAGCACCAAATTAAAAATATTAAGTCACCTATTAAGGGTTCCCCATCAGACTAACATGTTTCTCAGTAGAAACTCTGTAGGTCAGGAGAAGAGAGAATAATATAATCATAGTAATGAAAAGATAAATGTCAATCAATAATACTATGCCTGGCAATTGTGTCATTCAGAAACAAAGGGGAAATAAAATCTTCAGGCAAGCAAAAACTGGGAGTTCATTACCACTAGACTTGTCTTAAGAAATGCTTAAGGGAATCATGCTGCAAAAGTATAACAATTACTATCATGTAAACACATGAAAGCATAAAACACTGGTTAAATAAATAACGAAAAATGAAATCAAACCTTCTTGCTATAGAAAATTGCTACTCACAAAGGTCAACAAGAAACAGAAATAAACAAAGAGTCCTGAAAACAACTACAAAAGAATTAACAAAATTATAACATTAGATATTATATGTCAATAGTAATTTTGAATAGAATGATATTAAATTCTAAAATATAAAAACAAATTGGCTGAATGAATAAAGCATAAGGCCCAACTACATGCTGCCTAAATAAAATTACTTCACCAGGAAAGATATACATAGATTTAAGTGAGACAATAGAAAAAGATATTACCCACAAACACAAAACATGCAATACTCATATCAGATAAAGCAGACTCTCAAAAATGTGAAAAGAGACAAAGAATGCAATGTGTTGATAAAAGAATCAACTCAGTAAGAGAATACAGCAATTGTAAATATATGTGGATCCAACTCTGATCCAGCCAAATAGATAAAGCAAATATTGGATATAAAGGGAGAGACTCCAACATTAATTGGAGAGATCATTCAAGTGGAAAATCAACAGAGAAACACTGGAGTTGAAGTACTATACAGACTAAGTGAACCTAACAGGCAGTTACAGGGCATTTCATCCAATGGCTGAGAATAAGACAATACATATTATTCCATCACCTCATGGAATGTTCTTTAAGGTAGGCCGTATTTTAAACAACAAAATAAGTCTCAATAAATGTTTAACAATCAAAATCATATCATGAATCTTCTCTAGACCATGATGGAATAAAATTAGAAGTTAATGACGAGAATCTATCAAAACTTATAGAAACACACAGAAATTACATAACATGCTTCTGAATGACTAATGAGTCAAAAAAGAAATTCAGAGTGAAATTTGAAACTAATGAAAATGGAAATAGAATCTACCAAGACCTTTGGGATCCGAAAAAGGCAGTAGTAAGATTTTTCTTTTTTAGCAATAAATGCCTACATTAGAAAAGTAGAAACTTTTCAAGTGAACAACCTAACAGTCTGACTTAAGGAACAAGTAAAACAAAAACAAGCCAACTCTAAAATTAGTAGAAGACCAGAAAAATAAAGATCATAGTAAAAAAAAAAATTGAGAATAAAAAGTCAAAAAGATAAAAAGTTAGTTTTAAAAAATTACTATCTACAAAATTTTAGCTAGATTAAATTATAAGAAAAAAGAGAGCGAGAAGCTAGGTGTAGTGGCACATGCCTGTAGTCCTAGCTACTCAGGTCTGGGGTGGGAGGATCACTTGGCTCCAGAAGCACAAGAGCAGAGTGGACAACACACAGAGAAGGGAAGAGGGGCGGGAGGAGGTGTGGGGGGTTGAGAAAGAAGGAGAAAAGGAAGGTTGAGGTTAAAAGAAGAGGAGAGGGGAGGGAAGCAGGGAATGTGGGAGAAAGAAGAGGGGAGCAGACAGAAAGGGAGAAAATACCAATAAAACTAGAGACAAGATACCAATTAAATTAGAGACAAAAGAGAGAGAGCACAATGGGGAACTCACGAACGAAGGATCGTAGGGACTATTATGTGCAACTTTGTACCTACAAATTAGCAAATCTACAAGAAATGGATAAATTCCTGGACACATATAACCCACTAAGATTGAAATTACAACAGAAAACATATACAGACTCATGATAATATGATGTGGACTAAGGAATAAAACATCTCCCAGGAAAGAGGAGCCCAGCATCAGATGGCTTACCTACTGAACCTACCAAACTTTTAAAAATAAAACTTACATTAATTCTTCTAAAAGTATTCAAAAAATTGGAAAAATCTTTTCATTCTCCAAGAACAGCATTATCCTGAAACAAGTCCAGGTAAGGAGGGGAAGGGAAGGGGAGGGAAGGGAAAAAGGAAGTATATTACAAACCAATACATTTTATGGGTGCGGGTGTTGTTTCTCAACAACAAGCTGACAAACTCAATCCAGCAACATATCCAAAATGTTACACTGCATAATCAAGTAGGAGTCATTCTAGGGAATCAGGGACAGCTCATCAGAAAGAATGAAGGACAAAAACCGTAGGATCATCTCAACAAATGCAGAAAAACCATTAAATTCAATATCCCTTCAGGTAAAAAAAAAGTCTCAAGAAAATAGTTTTAGAAGAAACATACCTCAACACAACTAAGAACATATACGCTGAATCCCACAGTTGTCATGTTACTCAGTAAAGTAGGATGGAAAGATTTTGCTCCAAGATTTGGCACAAGAAAAAGATGCCCATTTTCACATGCTTACTCATCATAATAACAGAGGTCCTCACGAGAGCATTTTGGCAAAAGAAAAAAAAATAAAAGGAACCCATGCTGGAAAAATGGATGTTAAACTATCTCTGTTTGCTGATGACATAATGTAATATATTGGAAAAGCTAAAGTTTCACCAAAAGCCTGGTAGAACTGAAAACTAAATTCAATAAATCTGCATTATACAAGATCAGTATACAAAAATCAATAGTGCTTCTATACACCAGCAATGAATTAGCTGAAAAACTAATCAAGAAAGCAATCTCATTCACAATAGTTTTTTATTAAAAATAAATTTAATCAAGGAGTTAAAATAATTCTATAATTTAAAAAAATACACTGAAACACTGATAAAAGAAAGAAAGGACACAAAAGGATGGAAAAATACCTATTTTCATGGTTTGAAAAAACTACTATTATTAAAATTCCCATATTGGTCCATGAGGCTTGCACCTGTGTTCTGCCCCACTAGATTTTCGGGCTGGGGGGTGCCAGCCTAGGGGTGCCATCAGGGTGGCCGGTTGAGCGGAACTCTTGTTGGGTTGAGCCCATACCTGTACTCTACCCCGCGAGACTTTGGGGCAGGGCAGGAGCCCTGCGTGAGGACACCATCAGAGCAGCCCTTTGAGTGGAACTCTTCTTGGGTGAGGCCTGTGCATGCACTCTGCCCTGCACCTTCAGGCTGGGAGGGCCTGTCCCTGTTGGTGGATGAGGCCTGCAGTGTGGAAACAACCTCAGGCTCTGTGGTCCTCTGGGTTGAGAGGTGAGGCCTGCTATGCTGTGATCAGGTACCTGAGAATCCTGGGGCAGCAGCCCCTGCATAGCCACCATCAGATTCAAGGCTGAGGCCCGCATGTTTTCTGTTCACAGCCTGGAGACCCTGGTACCAAAGGCCATCATTCCCCGACCATCGCAGATGTGGTCTGAGCTGTATGCCTCAGCAATTGCCAGAGGTTCCTGGGCCCAGTGGTACACAGTCTGTTACCATCTTGGGATAAGTTTCATAACCAGGTAAATTAGGGTCCCTAGACTTCTTTGTGAGCTGCCTGGGTAGCCTGTAGCTCAGCACTTTTCATCTGACATCCAAAATAACAAGAAATAGGAGCAAAATTCAGTCTTAGAACTCAAATCCACCCAGAACAAGTTCAGAAGACAAAGACATAGGAGAACTAGAAAGCCACATATCTGAAATTTCTCAAATGATCACATCTGAAGTAAAGAAACAACTCCATCAGGCCATACAAGAGATCAAATCAGAAATAATCCCTCAGGCAAAAAATGAAATGAAAATAATAATGGAAAAGATGTTTTTCACATATAGAGAAGAAACAGATACAAAAATAGATGAACATAGGCAACAAATGGAAGCATTACATGAACAATTTAGGAATTAATTAGAACCCATGAAACAGACTGAAAGAGATTTCCAGGAAATCAAATTTCCATGGAAAGCTTGTAAAACTGCTTGAATGAAGCCAAAGATAGAATTTCAGATCTTGAAGACACCATGGCAGCTAACAAACATGAAAGGAAGGATCTCTTAAAGTCATTAGGGATCCATGAAAAATTAATCTAACAGCTACAAGACACGGCAAAAAGAAATAATGTCCAAGTAATAGGAGTCATGGAAACAGCAGGAGGCAACACAAAAGACATAAAAAGAATATTTTCAGAAATAATACCTAAAAATTTCCCAAGCACGGTAAAAGACTCTGATGTGCAGGTAAACAAAGCATATAGAACTCCAACGAGTCATAACCCAAATAAAACCACACCCAGACATATAATAGTCAAGATCACAGACATCCAGCAAAAGAACACAATATTAAAAGCTGCTAGAGAAAGGAAACAAATCACCTATGAAGGAAAGCCCATCAGAATCACAGGAGACTTCTCAACAGAAACCATGAAATCAAGAAGAGCTTAGAGTGATGTATTACAGATTGTGAGACGAAACAGCTTCCAACCCAGACTGATGTATCCTGAAAAACTATCCTTCAAATTCAATGGAGAAATAAAATATTTCCAAGACAAAGAAAAACTGAAGAACTTCATAAGTGCCAAACCCACATTACAAAAAGTACTAAAAGATATTCTAGACAGAGAAAAAAAGAGACCACAATCTCAAGAACAACAATAGAAAGGAACCCTCAAGCAGAACAAGCAATTAAACAGATAGCAAAAGTAGGAAAGCAACAACAAGTAAACAGAATGACAAGAATAAGCCAACATATAACAGTTATATCTATTAATGTAAACAGCCTCAATTCATCACTCAGAAGAAACAGACTGGCAGAATAGATTAGTAAACAAAATCCCACAATATGCTATATACAGGAAACATACTTTACTCAAAAGGAAATCCACAAACTGAAAGTCAAAGGATGGAAAACAATTCTCCATGTAACAGTTTCCCAGAAAAAAGTAGGGATAGCTATTATGTTTGCAGACAATGCAAACTTCAAACTGAAAACAATCAAAAGAGATAAAGAAGCCACTACATACTAGTTGGGGGAAAGCTGCAAGAGCAAGAGATAACAAACCTAAACATGCATGTGCCAAATACTGGAGCACGACCTATATAAGTCAGATCCCAACAGACATGAAAAACCAAATAATCAATAACAATACTGTAATAGGGGACCTAAACACCCCTTAGATGCAAAGAGACAGGTCAATGGGACAAAAGCTCAGCAAAGAAATAACAGACCTGAACCAAATGTGCCAACAAATGGACTTAGTAGATGTATACAGTGTTCCACCCCACAACATCAGAATACACATTTTTCTCAGCTGCACATGGGACTTTCTCTAAGAGAGACCATATTCTAGCCCATAGAGCATACCTACCTAAATGCAAAAGAACTGAAATTATCCCATGCATATTATCTGACCATAGTGCAATGAAATTGGAAATTAATGACAAAGGGAATCCAAAAACTCCATAAACACTTGGAAATTAGACAACAACCTCCAGAACAACTGATGGGTCACAGAAGAAATTAAAGAAGAACTTAAAAAATACCTACAAACAAACAAAAATGCAAATACAACTTACCAGAATCTATGGGTGGAAATGAAATCAGTTCTCAGAGGAAAATTTATAGTGATGAACTCACACATAAGGAAAACAGAAAGAAAGCAAATAAATAGCCAAATGCTGCACCTCAAAAGAAGAACAAGTCAAACCAAAGGACCAAAGAAGGGAGGAGATTATAAAGCTCAGGGAAGAAATTAATGCAATTGAGATGAAGAAAACACTACAAAAACTAAGTGAATCAAAGAGTTGCTTGTTTGAAAGAATAAATAAAATTGATAAACCCCTAGCCAACCCTTATCAAAAAAAGATAGAACTCAAATTCATGCAATAAGGAATGAAAAGAATGGAATCACTACAGATCCTACAGAAATTCAAAAGATCATTAATACCTACTTTGAGAATCTTTACTCCAATAGGATAGACAACTCAGAAGAAATAGACAGATTCTTAGAAATGTACAAATTACCAAAGTTGAAGCAGGAAGATATAAAAATCCTGAAAAACCCAATATCAATTAATGAGATTGAAAATTTCATTAAAAACTTACCGACAAAGAAAAGCCCAGGCCCTGATGGATTCACAGCAGAATTTTATAAAACATTCAGTGAAGACTTAATGCCAACACTCCTCAAACTCTTCAATGAAATTGAAAAGGAAGCAATTCTTCCTAACTCATTTCTGGAGGCAAGTATTATACTGATACTAAAACCAGAGAAGGACTCAACGAAGGAAGAGGACTATAGGCCAATCTCCCTAATGAACATAGATGCAAAGATACTGCATAAAATACTAGCAAATAGAATGCAGCGAATCATAAGGAAAATTATACACCATGACCAAGTTGGCTTTATTCCAGGGATGCAGGGATGGTTCAATATTCACAAATCAATTAATGTAATACACCATATCAATAGAGCCAAAGACAAAAACCACATGATCATCTCAATAGATGCAGAAAAAGCTTTTGGTAAAGTCCAACATTCATTCATGTTAAAAACCCTAGGAAAAAAAGGAATAGATAGTCTCTACCTTAGTCTGACCAAAGCCATCTATCACAAACCAACAGCCAACATCATACTAAATGGAAAAAACTGAAAGCTTTCACTTTAAACTCAGGAACAAGACAAGGATGTCCACTGTCCCCACTCCTATTCAACATAGTTCTGGAAGCATTAGCCAGAGCAATTAGACAAAAGAGAGAAATAAAAGGAATAAGGATAGGAAAGGAAGAAGTAAAACTATCACTATTTGAAAAATCAATACCATTCCTATATACCAACAACAAACAGACTGAGAGAGAAATTAAGGAAACCATACTTTTTACAATAGCATCCAAGAAATTGAAATACTTAGGAATCAATCTAACAAAAGACATAAAAGATCTATTCAATGAAAACTATAGTACTCCGAAAAAAGAGATTAAAGAGGATTTCAGTGAATGAAAAAACATTCCCTGCTCATGGTTAGGAAGAACCAACATTGTGAAAATGGCCATACTACCAAAATTGTTGTACAGATTCAGTGCAATTCCCATTAAACTACCATTAGCATACCTCACAGATCTAGAGAAAAAACATTCCTTAAATTCATCTGGAAGCAGAAGAGATCCAGAAAAGCAAAAGCAATACGGGGCAACAAGAACAAGTCAGGTGGAATCACAATCCCTGACCTGAAATTATACTACAAAGCTACTGTAATAAAATCAACCTGGTACTGGCTAAAAAACAGACTTGAGGATCAATGGAACAGACTGGAAGATAGAGCCACAACCACAAACACACTCAGCCACCTAATATTTGACAAAAGGGCCAAACAAGCTCACTAAAATAAAGATAGCCTTTTTAATAAATGTTGCTAGAAAAATTGGCTAGCCTCTTGCAGAAGACTGAAAATAGACCCAAGTCTATCACCGTGCACTGAACTCAAGTCAAAATGGATCACAGATCTCAATATTAAAACAGAAACACTAAAATCTATTGGAAGAGAACATATGTAAAAATCTTGAAGACATAGGAGTAGGCAGAGAGTTAACAAAAATCAAACTGCAAGGGAAACACTTCGAAGAATCAAAAACTGGGACCTCACTTTACTAAATTTTTTGGCATATCTAGAGAAAGCACCAGTAGTGTAAAAAGAAAACCCACAAATTGGGGGAAAAAATCCTAGCTGGCTGTCCCTCAGGCAAAGATCTTCTATCTAGAACATACAAAGAATTAGAAAACATGAACCTCTCCAAATTCAAAGACCCAGTTGAGAAATGGGCATCTGAGATGAATACACACTTTTCTGATAAAGAAATACAAATGGCAAATAACTATGTGAGAAAATGTTCTACATCTTTAGTCATTCGAGAAATGCAAATTAAAACAACATTGATATTTCATCTCACCCCAGTAAGAGTGGCCAGCATTAAGAAATCAACCAGTAACAAATGCTGGTGAGGCTGCAGAGAAATAGGAACTCTTCTCCACTGCTGTTGGGAATGCAGACTGGAGATTATGGAGATTGGTTCAGAGATTCCTCAGCAAATGAGGTCTAGAGGTCCCATTCAACCCAGCTATTCCCCTTTTGCGTATGTTCCCAGAAGATCGGAAAACATCATATCACCGTGATATGTGTACCCATGTTTATAGCATAGCAATTTGTAATAGCTAAATCATGGAAGCAACCCAAATGTCCATCCACTGAGGACTGGATAAAAAAATGGTGGCATTTTTATATAATGGAATATTACTCAGCTATAAAGAAAGACAAACGAAGCTTTTATAGGCAAATGGTCACAATTAGAGACCATACTCATAAGTGAAATAAATCAGATGTGCATGTGCAAGCTATGTTTTGTATCACTAGTGTAAGAACCTGAAAGTGGGAATATAAATTTAGGAGGTATGAAAGGAAACTGCTCAAAAGTAAAGAACAAATGGGATGAGGGGAAGGAGATAAGGAGAAAGGAATAATTATGTATGTATATGCAGGATGGCTAATATGGTTGTGCTACTGACTTGTGTCACTTTACTGTAAGAAACGAGTTAGTGATTGGTTATTTGATCAATCTTGTATGTATGTATTTGTTTTCCTGAGCATACACTTTGAAGTTATCAATATGTAATACAATAACCATTGTTAATTCCCTGTCACCTTGTCTGTAATTCAGTTTTGACTATACTGTTCTTGTGCTACTTTGTGTATGTTTGTTAATGTTTTTGTTCTTTTACTTTTAAAATAAAAAAGTGCCCATACTATCCTAAGCAAACCTCACATTCCATGAATTCCCTACAAAATACTAATAATATTCTTCATAAAGTAGAAAGGTACTCTTAATATTTATGTGGAACCACCAAAGACCTGGAATAGGCAACATAATGCTGAGCAAAAATAACAAAGATTGAAGACACACTAGGTTTCAAAACATACTACAAAGTTACCGTAATTAAAACAATTTATTAGTGGCATAAAAACAGACACATAGACGAATCACACAGAAAAGAGAACCCAGAAATAAATTTTCATAACAATCGAATGATTTTCAACAAAGGCATGAGGAACATACACTGGAGAAAGGAAAGTCTTTTCAATAAGTGGAAAACTGGATATTCACATAAATAAGAGTGAATCTAGAACACTGTCTCTCACCAATACAAAAATCAGCTTAAAGTAATTCACACTTAAATGTAAGGCTCAAAGTTAAGAGATACTGGAAGAAAATGCAGGGAATATGCTTCAGGATATTGGTATGAGAAAACATTTTATATGGTCCCCAAAGCATAGGCAATAAAAGCAAAAACTGAGAAATAGGTTTATATCAAACTAAATACATTCTGAACAGCAAAAGAAACAATCAATAGAATGAAGAGACAATCTACAAAATGGAACAAAATATCTGGAAATTATTCCACCACAAATTATTGATATCCAGAATACACAAAGAATTCAAAAAAACTTAACAGAAATGAAAGATGAAACAAATAATCTAGTTTTAAATTATCTGGATAGATACTTCACAAAAGAAGATGTGCCAATGGCCAACGAGTATATAAAAATGCTCAACATAACTAATCAACAGAGAAATATAAATCAAAGCCAAAGTAAGATATTATTTCATTCCAGTTAAAATGGCTATTATCAAAAAGGGGAAAAAAACCAAACACTCTAAAGAATGCTGAGAAACAGGAAATTTCTTCTACTGTTGGTCAGAATGACTAATTTATCAGTGCATTGCCCCATTTACTGCAGCACTATTCACAGCAGTCAGGAAACAAAATCAATCTAGGTATCTATCAGTGAATGAATGGATAAAGAAAATCTATATATGAACAGGGGAGCCATAAAATACACAATATGCACACAATGCAGCCATAAAAATGAATGA
The DNA here is from genome assembly GCA_004027595.1 of Dinomys branickii. Classification (NCBI taxonomy): domain Eukaryota; kingdom Metazoa; phylum Chordata; class Mammalia; order Rodentia; family Dinomyidae; genus Dinomys; species Dinomys branickii. The sequence continues at coordinate 3,547 of PVLD010005877.1, read as the reverse complement.
AATCTTTTCATAGGCAGCCACATGGATGAGCCTGGAGATTATTTTAAGTAAAATAAATTGGGTACAGAAAGACACATCATATTCTCTCATATTAAAAACTTAAAAAGTTCATATCATAGAAGTAGAGAGTAGAATAGGGCTTAGCAGAGTGGGGAAGAGTGGGGAAAGGTTGAAGAGAGCATGGTTACTAGGACAGGGCTACAGTTAGACAGGAAGAATAACCCCTAATGTTCTACAGCACAGTAAGGTAACTATGGTTGATAATAATATTTCAAAGCAGCCAGCACAGAGGACTTTAAATTGGTTCCAACATAAAAAATAATAAATATTTGAGGTGTTGAGTATGTCAGTTACTTGGATATGATCATTACACATTGTGCACATATATTAAAATATCATACTGTACCCCATAAATACACACAGTTATTATATGTCAACTATAATTTAAAATTTAAAAAAAAAACACTAAAACCTGCATGCTGCCTTGAATCTAATTTATTGGCTATAACTATCTGGACCTGGGTATTTTTTGTGTGACTCTAATGGACAACAAAGTTTGAGAAACCTGCTCTGCTCCCTAAAACTTTCTCATGATGGCCTTTATTTTCAATCACATTACATTTATACCATAAAATCTCTTATATCTATTACCTCATAAGAACCCAGAGAGATAAACCGGGCAAACACTATGAAATTTGGGTTGTAGAAGAGGTAACGAAACCCCAAAATGTCGGGTGAGCATATAGTTGTTGCAGAACCTCTGCTATCCACCATCACTGATACTCAACCTGTCTCGGTTACTTTTCTCTCAATCCTGGGACAAAGTACCAGACACCCCAAATTAAGGAAGGAGAGGTTTATTTAGCAGCCTGCGGAGGCTTCCATCCATGCTCGACTGGCTCCAAGGCAAGCTGGCACATGGCACAGGGTAACAGTTCAAGGTGGCAGAAGACAGCAAAAGCAGCAAGAGTGGAAAGGGAGGAGCAGCAGAGAGCGGGACCTTTCCCTCCCTCATACTGTATGCAACATACAGTACCTGCTGGGGCAGGTGTAGCACTCACACCCAAAATCCCAGCCTTGGGCCATGGATCGATCAAAACCTCTAGAAGCCTACCCCATGATGGCGTGAGGCTTTGGGGGGACATCCAGACACAAACCATAACACAACCCATATTTTCTCCACACTACTTTGTACCAGGTTATACAAACCAATAACCACAAAGAAAAAAGAGAAAGACTGCAACTGTTCTACCCCAAACTCTGCTGAGAACGATCTGATTAATAATAAAATGCATGCAACCAGCAAAATGATTAAATGTCTAATTGGTGAAGCAGTGACTTGGCTGCTGTGGATGATCCTAATAAGCAGAGTAATGCTGCTAAAGTTTGTCGGCAGGACCAGCCGTTAGACATCAAGTGAGCTTAGCTAGAGGTATTAGTGCAATACCAAGAATACAACAAAATGTACTGGGTAATGCTGTAACTGTTCCCAGGCAAGAAACCAGACAGTCTGCCACTTAATAAAACTAACAATTCCTTGGACTTGCTGAAACAGCCATCTTACTTCTAAATATTTCCCAAAGCTACACAGATATTAGAGCTCAGGTAAATATAGAAATTAATAATCAACCAAGTAAGCAGAAAGTAGAAAGGAAGAAACTTATTTTTTTTAACCTTACAATGGATGGACTAGTCATGTGCATGATCTGGCCTTTCTATTACTTGTAAGGCAAGTTTTATATTTCTTCCCATTTTATAAATGAGAAAATTCTACCATAGATTTGTCACTTTGAATTATCAATTTACACTTAAACGCCACAGATAAGTTTAAGCCTAGATGTGTCTGATTCTAAACCTCTCATTCCTCTCTGTTATTCCACACTAATTCCACCTCTAACCAAACTAAACATTTTCAAGTAAACTGACACCCTTTCCAAACTCATGTCTGTGTAACAGGATCAAAATATTATCATAACACCACAGCTTTTTGCTCCTGTTATTCCATGGGAGAATAAAACACTATCGCTAGACAGCCTAAACAAACAAAAAAGGGAAGAAAACTTCCATTGATCTCTGACCTTTTGTTTTTACAAAACACAGAGCTCAAGAAGTTCCTTCAAGAACCAGCAAAATGGCAGCCTAAAGTCAGAACATGCCTAAAGATATCTTTCATTACTGAGCTCCACAGTGATGTTTTTTAATTTGGGGAGGTAGAAATAATTGTCATACAGCGACACAGATTTCTGTTGTCTCTGAAGTGTCAGGAGGAGGTGGGATGCCCAGCCCGGTGGGTGCTATTGCCTCCTGCAGCCGAGGCCCTAAGCTCCCTGTGGGTTCAGTAAGTGCTCTTTTCACCCAGCCCATATCTTTTTCTGTTTATCATGTGTCAGATGAAAAATGCCATTGCACTTAAACTGAACACCTTCTAACACTTTTCTATCAAAAGTATAATAAAAGATAGCCTCTCAATCCTACTCATTTGTTTCAGGAAAAATTGAGGAGAACATGCTGTTTCTTATACCTAGCCCACATCACTGATGTATATTTACCAGGTTCCAAATACAGTACATTTAGTTTGTAAATCTTGCTTTTAGGGACAGGTGAGCTAAAAAAAAAAAAAAAAAAAAAAACAGATGCTAAACTCTTCTAATAATACAAGGTTACGGATTTACTATGCCATTGATCAGATTTGGGTGGTAAAGAGAAAATGTTTTTGTTTTTCAGTGAGTTCAAGTAAAAGTTGAGCTGTCACAATTCTGAACAGAGGAAATATGGTCAAACCTATTCCTGTTGTAGAGGTGAGCACGACCAGGAAGTTGGGTCACAGGAGGAAAATTAATACAGAGCACCAGGAAAGGAATATGGCCTGTGAAACTTGGAAGTTCCAATAAGTAGCTTCACGTTTAACTTTTTTATGTTGTGTAATTTCCTAAACTATTTGCAGTTCTTCAATGGAGCTTATAAAATATTGATGTCAAATCATAACTGTGCTACAAACTCCAGTGAAACAAAGTAGTGAGGACACATAGCAGTAACCTGAAGAAACCTTCTATAAGAGTCCCACATGTGCCATCACCCCCAAATGGCTTTGGAGAACAAGGCCATATTCCTCAGGGGTTTCCAAACTGAAAAGCCGAATGCAAGTCTTCTTCTGGTTATGTAAGACATGGCAGCAGAAGGTGCACCATTAGATACAAAAGAACAGCGTGGTCTCTGACACCCAGAGAATGTGGAGACATTGGTTCACTAATGGCAGTATGCAGAGAAACATGTTCTATGCTGTATGTCTACAGGCTGTGCTTTCATTTCTAAAGGTTTCCACCAACATTGTTTATGCAAAAACAATAATACATAAAAGAATGGTGATCTCAGCACTTGAGAGGCTGAGATAGGAAAATTGTAAGTTTGAGGCCAACCTGAGCTATGCAGAAAATCCCAGGCCAGCCAGAACAACATAGCAAGATCTTGCCTCAAAAAAATAAAAAGAAAAAATGGAAGGAAGGAAGGAAGGAAGGAAGGAAGGAAGGAAGGAAGGAAGGAAGGAAGG
>PVLD010005876.1:0-106753 GCA_004027595.1 Dinomys branickii | reverse complement strand
GTCCTGAGCAGGACACAGACGGTCAGGGTGGCCCTGGGTAGGAAGTCCTGGGGTGGGGCAGGAAGGCTAACCCTAACCCTAACCCTCACCCTCACCCTCACCCTCACTCTCTGGGCAGTTGTTAAAAGGACCTGGAATTGCCTGGGGTTGTTCCTAAGCATTCATTCTCTGTGGAACCTGGTGTGGTCTGGATCTTAAATGTCCCTTGGGGTCTCTGGATCATAGGGGAGCTGTACTCACCCATGGATTTATCCACGGATGAGTTCTCAGTGGAACGTGCTATTAGGAGGCAGGGCCTGGGTAGAGGTGGTCCCTGTGGGCATCACCTGGAAGGGTGCACTGATGTCCCCTGCTTCCTGGCTGCCATGAGCTGAGCAGCTGTCCCACCACACCTTGGTGTCAGCCAACCATGGACTGGAACCTTGAGCCAGAATAAGCCTGTCCTCTAAGTTGGGGGTTGCCAATATTGTATCTTAAGATGAGGAAAATGCCTACCACACCTGGTCTCCCAGCTTCCAAGTTCCATTCAGGAGAGACCAAAGACACCACAGACACCATCTGTATTCTCAGTATAAGACGGCTCTCCCCCACCCAACCCCTGGGCTCAGCAAGAATGACTTTGGCTGGGGCTGGGCACAGGAAGAGCAGCCTTGGTCTTATTTTCTGGAAGAAAGAGCACAGGCTCAGAGCCAGGTGGGCCTGGATTGTCATCTCAGCTCTGCCACCCACTTACTGTACACCCTTAAGATGTTACTTGCCTTGGGCTGGGGATATAGCTCAGTGGAATAAGCGCTTGCCTAGCAAGCGCAGGGTCCTGAGTTCGATCCCCAGTACCGCAAAAAAAAAAAAAAAAAAAAAGATGTTACTTGCCTTGTCTGAGTTTGCGTCCTCATCTGCAAAGAGGATGACATGCAGAGAGGCCGCAGAGAGAGAGGAGGCATGCTCAGCACTTAGCCAGCGGTGAGGGCTCAGTCCAGCCTGGCTTCCTTCCCTCCTGATGACCACCTCCTGAATGGTTCCCTGAAGGACCCAGATGCCTCAACCATCACCCTGGACACCAGCCCAGCCAGTTAAAATGGGCCCCTCGAGGTGGGCAAGGCCAGCCAAGTCCAGCCTTCCCCACAGGGTGGGTGGCCTGCTGTGGCAGAGAGGGGCCTGCAGGCAGCATAGCCCACATGCCAGCATCACTTTGTAGCTGGGTAACTATTGACACAGGCTGCCAGGCCAGTGGTACATCATAATTAGTGTATATGTTATGTGTATTAATACTTCACCTTTGCCGGCCCTGCACCTGTACCATCAAAGCACGCACTAACATTAATCAATTAGGCTCCCAGCCTCCCTGGCCCTCTGCAATTATTAGCTTCCTCATCCCATTGGGGGCAGGAGCCAGGCAGGGCCAAGGTCACTGCCTAGGCCTGTGGGAGGCTCGGGTGTCCCTCACCCTCCTCCAGCCCCCACCCCCACAGCTGCACCATGGATCCTCACCAGCCCCAAGCCTCCCAGTCTTTGCTGACCTCGGGGTTGCCAAGGGGGCCCAAATAGCTTGTTTGGGGGACGAGTCCTCTGTAGATACCTCAGGTTTCTGAATATTCTGGGCCCACCATACCCCAGGCCCTTCCTCTTCTGGGGCCCAGCTGAACTACCTGTGGAGGGCCACATGGGCCAGCAGAGGGGCCCCTCCACTCTGCTCTGCAGTTGGTGTTTAGTGGAGATCTAAGAAGTGCCCAGCTCCCCGCACACAGGGGCAGGTTTTGGGGGCCACAGCAGCCCCACCAAGTAGGCACGATTTCCTCCAGCTTACAGATGAAGGCACAGAGGCTCAGAGGGGACAACGGCGTCCAAGGTCACACAGCCCCCAAAGGCAGAGCCAGCCCTGAGACCCATCTCACGCCTGGCAGGTCTGTGCAGGCCTGAGAGTCTCTTGCCACTCTGTGCTGGTGTAGGGGTGTCTCTGTCCTTGCGGGGGCACAGTGGGGAGCAGTGGTGCAGGTCACAAAGGTGAGTGATGACATTCAAGTCTGTGCACAGCCGCTTGGGATGCCGGGCAGCCAGAGGGAAGGGCAACAAGGCAATGCAAGGGCTTCTGGGTAGAGCTGGAGGGAAGTAAGGAGGTGGGGAAGGGTACATTCCTGGTAGGAAACACTGGAGCCAAGCGACTGGGGTCAGAGAATTGGAGTTCCCTCCCCTGGGACCCCTGGAGACTCCAGCCCTGGCTAGAATCCATGCAGGCCCTGGGTGGATCTTGTAGCCCTGGGCTCTGGACTGTGTCTTCCCCAGCCAGGACCTGCAGGAGCCACGAAAGAGACCACAGCCCATTCCCCCCAGAGCCAGCCTCCCTGGGGCCTCCCAATAGTGATGTAACACCTGCCCTGTGCCCAATCCACTGTAGCCTGGCATGCACAGACATTCTCGCAGGGCAGAGCAGTGCACAGCTCAGGGCAGGGGTGACAGCCAACCCAGGTACAAGCCGAGAGGGTTGAGCAGATGCCGACGCCTCATCTCCTTTGCTGCCCTGCCTGGAGTGTGGGGACACCAAGGCCTGGGATTGTTGTGGGGGGAGTTTCAATGTGGGAAGGACGGGTGGAAGGATGGAACAAGGGTCCTTGGGGGTAGCAGACCCTGAAAGGGGCAGCAACAGGCTCCAGAGAAGGTGGAAAAGCATGGAAGTTGGATGTAGAAGGACAAGCAGGACTGAAAGACAGGAAATACGGAGAGAGAGCAGGCACCAGGGAAAGCAGTGGAGGGGGCGTGGGGCGCAGCGGAGAACAGGAGACCATGGAGAAAGTATGAAATTAACTAAAGCACACAGACAGCAGCTACTACGGCTCCTGGGACATCAGTCAGGGGCCTGTGGGTCCCACAGATGCCAGGTTATGGAGTGAGAACGCAGACCTAGAAGACATTGGAGCTCAGCTTTCACAAGCATCTGTGACTAAGTCACAGGTGACACCCGTGAGGCCCTGCCCCTGTCTGGGCCTCTGTGTCTCCGCTGTCAGAGGAGCTGCAGGCTGGAGGCTGTGTGAGGTCAGCAGTGGTTGGGAGTCACAGGGCGGGGACAGCCTGGGGGAGCAGTGATGGGCTCTCAGCGCTGTGTGGACATCAGGAGCACCTAAAATCCGAGTCCTGACCCCCACAAAGCCCTTCACCCACACCTCAACAGCCCACCATCCCCAGCTATACCACTGGGGAAGATCGTCACCCCTCTGTGACTCAGTTACCCATCTATGATGTGGATGTAACACGCAACACACAGGACCCTGGGACAGAAGGAGAACATATCGGTTTAGGTGCAGGCCAGGGAGAGCCATTCATTGGCTCTGCTGATTTATTATCAGGGACCGAGGCTCCTGTGGGTAGTGACTTGGCCCTGCCATCCAAGCACAAACTGCGGGGATGCAACTCCCAGGCCAAGCTGTGGCCACCCAAGCCAGGGGCTCTCAATGCATTGAGTTCCCAAGCCAGCTCCTCTGCTGTGGGAGAAGGGATGTTGGCACTGGCCTTCCAAAGCCCATTAGGGCCGTGTGCCGATGATCACAGGATGGACAGCTAAAGAGAACAAGGCCATCCATAACTGTCCAAGGTGTACAGCAAAGCTGCACTCGGCCCATGCAACTCCATCATGACCCGCTTCCCCCCCTCCACCTGCTGCTAGCCGGCCACACACCATGGCAGCAAATTCAGAACTCCTTTCTCCTTTGGGTGCCCTGAACTCCTCTGCTGGGTGGAATCTGGGTGTCTTTGGAGGGGGTAGCCCCCTGGGACATCACCAGGGCTGGCAATACATGGAGAGCAATCACTTGGTATCAGCCTGGGCCGGAACTGAGCCCAAGTTCCACCCTGACCCTGTAAGATTTTACCAATAGTCCCATTCCAGGGAAACTGAGGCTCAGAGGGGCTAAGGAAGTGGCCCAGGTTCCCACAATTACAAACTGGCTGAGTTGAAGCTGGAGTAAGGGACTTCCCACACTGGCAAGAAGCTTGGGAACTCCATGGGCTTCAAGGGGGTACACAATGAAGGAGGGCAGGGCCTGCATGTCTCTGACATGTCCAGAAGCCAAAAACTATCATGACAGCCCTGGGTCAAATGTACATCAGAGGAATGAGGGTGGTGAAAATGTACACTTTCTGCTGCAGGCCACCAGCCTGCAGGGTTCTCCCCCAGCATGAGAGCCATCAGGCATCAGTTCAGCCTGCAAAGTATGGGTGCCCATCTCCCTTTCCAGATGGGGAAAGAGACACCAAGGCTCAGAGACACCAAGCAGCTTCCATGTGCTCACACAGCATCCAAAAGGCCACGTGGGGCTGTGAGCTCCAGGCTGCTTAGAACTGAGGCTACGCTCTCTCTGCTGTCCGAACACCCTTGGCTCTAACATCTGCCCTGATCCCACCCATTGTCCCTATGTAGACATAACCTCCGAGGCCCCTAACAGCTTCTCTTCCTGATTGGGGCCTGCTCTCCTGCCTGGGTTTCCCTCTGTCCCGGCCGGTGTATCACGTGGCTATCTCCCACTCATGTCACAAGCAGCAATGCGCCGCTGTCACATGCAGGCCATGGTCCAGGCACTGCAGACTCCCACCCTCCTGGTCACATCCAAGGCCTGAGCAAATGTGAGAGGGAGCCACAAGCACCTGAGTGGTGCTTTCACCTTAAAATGTCCCACTGGGAGACAAAGGCTATGGTTACCATCTTGATAAGGAACAGCCCTACTAAGGGTGTAGCTTCCCATGGCCGCTCCACTTCCCAGCCCCTGTGGGCATGGACGAGAAGGGAGAGGGTAGAGTTAGGGTCTGCAGAGAGAGGCCACAGGGTAGTGGGCCACTTCTGGGCCTGGCCCGGGACACCATGCTGTGAAACACGTGTCAGTGAACATCCCTTCCTTCCCCAACCTGCGGTGTGCTGGCCACATGCTCTGCTGTGGCCACCAGAACATGGGTGCGAGAGGCGTGGGCTGCACTAGGCCAGGCCCTGAAAGTCCGGTCCAGACTCTCCCTGTCCTCCTTGTCTCTCTTCAGCAGGCTGACAGAGGAGGCGATGGGAGCCACAGAGAGCCACAATGCAAGCAGCTGGGATCCCTGGGCCAGTGTGGGGCTGCAGAGCCTCTCAGAAGTCTCTGCCCAGGAACACAAGCATTCAATGACAATTGGGCCAGAAATGTTGTTACATCACTAAGTGTTTGTTACAGCATCCAACATCAGCATCCCTATTATAAGGGGCCAATGGAGTCTTGCTAAGGAGGAAACCTTTTAATAGAAACCTGAATGAAGGGAAAATCACTATTGCAGAGGACATGGCACATGCAAAGGCCCTGGGGCATATGGTATTCAGAGCCATGGTCCCAGTGAGAGTTCCAGGGAGTGCTGATGGCTCAATCACATCCTTCACCAAGTGAGGGCCTTGCTGAGGTCTAGGTCACTGTCAGAGGCTTTGCTTTCTCTGGTGAAAACAGAACTAGGCATTGTTCCTGCTTTACCTCTGGTGGCACCAAAGGAGGCAGCTGCACGGTCCTAGACATGAGAGGGCTTCAGGCCAGGCCAGCAGGCCAGACATGCTCAACATGGAACGAACGGTACAGAACACACCAGCACTTGTGAGCCCATTTGGCTTGATCATGGTGAGAGCGGCGGCTCCCCAAAAAGTAGGGGCTCAGAGCACAGAGTGCTTGGAATTGCACGCACTGCCCCTCACCCTCCCAAGCCCCTAAGGCAGCTATTACCCCACTGTCCAGACGAGAAACTGAGGCTCTGAGAGGCTCAGGCCCCAGAGTGAGTGCAGGGTCGGGATTCCACCCCAGTCCACCCTGGCTCAAGCCTGACTCTTGCTACCGAGCCTATGAAAATGTGGTTATTGTAGCAATGTGGCCTGAAGATCCCTTGTCCAAAATGCAGGGGACTGAAGTGTGTTGGATTTCAGATTATTTTCCAGCTTATGGAATATTTGTGTCTATGTGACAGTATACCTTGGAATGGGACGCAGGTCTAAGCATAAAATGCATTCATGGTTCATATACACCCAAGAGCCCGAAGGTAATTTCATACCATATGTTTTATGTAAACACTTTTACATCAAGTGTAAAATTCATGTAAAATTTTAAACATTTTAAGTATATATAAACATGTACGTGCTTACTAGGGATCAAACCCAGGGCCTCACACATGCAGGGCAAGTTCTCTCGCACGGAGCTATACCCCAACTTTCCCATGACATTTTAAACAATCTTGTGCATGAAACTAAATCTCCCAGGATAGAACTGTCCGCTTGTGTCACGCCAGCGTGTTAGATTCTGGAGCTGAATTTTGGACTTTGGCTTTGGGGATTAGGGATCTTGCATCTGCTGAAACCGGTGCCTTGAGCTTCACCACAGTGACTTGGAAGCCTCAGAATTCTTTTGCATGATAGATGTCATAGTGCTCATTTTACAGATGAGCAGCCAAGGGGGAAACTGGCCCAGGGTCCCCGCTCTAGAAAACAGCGGAGCCAGGATGGGGAAATGGGTGGGGGAAGCCAAGGTTCCACCCTAGAGGGGCCGCACAGCCACCCAGACTTCCCTGATCTGTCCAGCTTAGCAGACTCGTGGGCCAGGCTGTTGGGTTGGGCAGAGAGCGCTCGTGGGGAGGAACCAGCTGTGTAGTCGGCGGCACCAGGGAGCGGCGCTGGCCGGCCAGGCTCCCAGCCAGGGCTGCAGAGTCAGGCAGGCTATGTCACCCTTATTATCAGCAACATTAGCTCTGTGAGTCGGGACCATCCCTGGTATTGACAGCGATTAGCACGATGGTGCCTCTGAGCCTCCGAACTGTGCCGTGCCCACCCCACCCTCCGTGGCCCTCGTTGCTGCCCTGGCTCTGGAGTGCTAAGGACGCCGCAGCCCTGGGGTCTCCTCCTGGACACTGAGCAGCCCCAGAGACTCCTGTGTCTCCGTGGATCATCACCCACTGTGGCCACACAGTCCCCCATAGGCCGCAGGTCCCTCTCCCTGTCCTGGCCAAGGTGGGAGCCCCGCACGCTGACACAGGCACTCAGTACATGAGTGGACACGTGCCTGACTGGCTGTCATCCAGGGGAGGCACACCGAGACCCCTATAGAGCACCTTGGAGCTCTGTGGGTGGACCAGGCCTTTTAGGAAGCAGGGACACAGGTAGGCCTCACCATAGGAGCTTACCCATGCTAAGTTCAAGCACATTCACTTCTTTGTACTTGAATACGACAACCTCACTCATTCAAGGACAAGTTGTTCCTTCTTTAAATGACACAGGCTTGTGTTTCCCATGCCTTATTTCCATCTCCCTGAGTCTTTTGAGCAATGCAAGATGCTACGATGTATGATTCTTTGAGGCGACCTCAGGTCCTGCTCAGTCTGGTGAACAAACACCTACTGTGTGCCCTGTCGATGCCAGACCTTGCCATCGGTCCTGGAGATACAAGAGGGAAACAAAACAGACCTGGCTGTTGCCCATACTGACCCTGCAGATCACAGAGCAATGTTGTGCTTGAGAATATGGACTCCAGAGCAGGACAGACTGGGTGAAATCCCCACTTTACCGCTAACCAGCTGTGCCCTCTTGGGCAAGTTACTTGACCTCTCTGGAAAATGGGGCCAGGCTAGTACCTCTGCCACGGAGTCATGAACTGGGTTATGGACATGCAGTCCTAGAACAGTCCTGGTCCGTGGGCGCTATCATAAAAGGTTTCATGGTTAAGGGGCACAGTAGCGCACATCTGTAATCCCAGCACTCTGGGAAGCTGAGGCAGGATTGAAAGTTTGAGCCCAATCTAGGCAATTTAGTGACTTATCAAGACCCTGTCTCACAATAAACAATTACTAAAAAGTGGGGGGAGGGTGGGGGACAGAGCTCAGCACAAAGGCCCTGGGTTCAATCTCACAAAATTTCATCATGTCATCATATTCCAGTGAGGAATTTATAATATTACAAGCTATAATATTAATGCAGTGGTCCCTTGGTTCACAGACTGAATTCTTTCCACAATTCTGGTCACAAAAAATAATTGGACAAAAACTGAAACAAATTCAGCGGCTAGGTTCACTGGCGAAGTTAGTGTTCACGTGGAGAGGAAGTGGGGGTGGAGGGACAGGGGACCCCTCTTTCCAGCTAGAGGCCCACGTGGCATGCAAAGAGCAGGGAGCTGGAGTAGTCCCAGTGGCCAGAGCCCCATGACCGCGAACGGAGGGACCGAGCACAGCCAGCGAGGGGCTCCCGCCAGGCTGAGAAGCAGACTGGGCTCAAATACAAAGGCAGACCCCGGGGATGGCAGCCCAGAAGCTGCGATGGGCTCTGATTTACATTTTAATAACATGTCTCTGGGCGCAGGGGAAGCTGAGGGTGGTGGTGAGGGTGGCCACAGAGACCAGCTGGGAGGCAGTGGCAGGCCCTGGCAGATGGTGGCCTGGCCGGAGGTGACAGGGACAAGGCAGAGAGGCAGCTGGGTCTGAGGCTGGGGAAGAGCCTAGACTGGAGGCGGAGCGTGAGTGAGACAGAGGAGGAGAAGGGTGACTCCGTTTATGGTGTGGCCCTTTCTGCCACTTGCTAGGAGGCTTGTGCTTTATGTTTGACCCCATCATGACCTAGCTGTGTGACCTTGGTGTGACACCTAACCTCTCTGAGTGGTGCTTCCTCATCCACGAGCTGGGGGGGACGCCATCTGGCCTCACGGGCTTGCTGTGAGGCAGAGTAGAGAAGACATGATGCATGTGGGAGGGCCCTGGCTGGAGGGGCTGGCTGGCCGGACCCAGCAGGACCCGCGGGCTCTGCAGTTCCTCTCCCCACCCAGGGCTCCAGGCCGATGGGAGGTCCACCTGGCTCCCCCACCGCCTCTGGGACAGAAAGGAGGTGCTTCTCCCCATGGAGCAGGAGGGCAGGGTGCCAGCATGGTTCTCAGAGGGCGGGGCAGCGAGAGAGGAGGCTGGCTCGGGTCCAGCCATCCTGAGGGAAAAACGACTCAGCCAAGGTCACCTGAAGGGGCAAGGTCGTGGCCCAGAGAAGACATAAGGGCCACTCCCAGGGTGCACTGTCCCATTACCCTGTCTGCATGGAAGAAGGAAGGTGTCCCCGAACTGATGAAGACCTCCTCCTGCTGGACCCGGAGCTTTGCACATGGGATTCTCAAGGGAGTGCCGGGAGGGGTCCATCCTCCCCCGGTGTGCGAGGCAGTGTGCAAGATGAGGAAACCGATGGGGGACGAGGACAAGGTGACATTTTCACTTCCTCTCTTTCCAGTCCCTCTTCACATGGTATTTATTTCTCTTAATACCATTGTCTAAACTGAGAAAGGACAGCCTTGTCCAAGGTCACGGGGCAGGTTCCGCACTGTCTACTCTGTTCTTGCCCTGGAAGAAGCCGCGTAATTTCCCCCCTGAAAGATGGAGCTGGGTTTCTGCCCCTTTCTGCCTGGGAGGCTTGGTGCACGTAGCAGAGCAGAGTCGGGAGGGTGAATACAGAGGTCCGTTGTGTTCTGGCTCCACCCCTGGACTCGCCTGTCCTCCAGCCCCAGCCTGCAGGTGCCCTGTGATCGGCTCTGTGAGACTCCGACGTGAGGGATGGCACCTTCTTAGTGCCTTCCCGCCCTTCTGTTTGGACTTGAAATCGCGGACATAAAATACTCTCCTGATATTTACTGCATGTGCGCCGGGCCGACGGGAGGGGGGATGTACTCCTCATCCCTGACGGAGAGAAGGTCACCCCAGGATTGCTGCTCCTGCTGTCCCCTGTGTCCCAGGGCCTGGTGCCAACTGGGGCAGCAGAGCCTGAGCCGGTGGCTGGCACTGGGAGGGGCTGTAGCCTTGGGCGCGGGGAGCAGGCGGGAGTTTACAGCGAGTTTTCACATGGTCGGTTTTGCCATTAACTTTGAATGTCTTTGTGGGCCTGTAAAGCTCCCTGTGTGGTTTATAGGGGGTATGAATTGAGGGAATTGGTGGCAAAAACAGGGTAATAGGTGGCTTTCAGATAGCACACAAGGGTCAGGGAACAAAGGCAAGAAGCAGCCAACACACCACAGAAACAGCTCCAGGATAACTTTTTAAAAGAAATGACATACATTCCTTTCTGTTTCCCCCTGGAAAGCCTATGCACCGCCCCCACCCCAAAGGCTGGTGGGATAATCACCCAACATTAGCAGCGGTCATCTCTGAGTAGGGCTATTTTCTTTTTTGTGCCTTCCTAAATGCTCCAAATTATCCCTAGCTCTCAGGTATTACTTTTGGAATTGAGAAAGAAAGTTATTTTTTAAAGTCAGATAATCCAAAGCAGTCGGAAGGGATGTTTTCTGAGGCACTCACCACTCCATCAGGATAATGGCCGTCACAGGCTCCTGCTCGCGCATCTCATTTTGTTCTCAACACAGCCCTGGAGTATGGTAGATGGGGAAACAGGCACGGGAAGTTCAATGTTTCGATGTTACTAAGAGAAAGGGCCTCAGTGGGAACTGGTGCTCTGCCCTTCTGGTCTGGCCTCTGTAGTTCTCTCCCCAGGGCGCCCTGGTGAACCAGGTCACCTCTGCCCCCTTGTCCTCAGCTAGGGTGAGGGACACTCACCTTGGAGGGCCTGAGAGTTCCTGTCATGCTGTTTCAGGGGATTTGGTTCCTCTCTGGTCAGGCCCAGTGGTCGGAATGAGTGGGTGGTGTCCTCAGCAGACTGGGGACAGTATGTACTAGATGTTTCTAGAAGGTTCTACACTCAGGCTAAGCCAGGTCAGGATGGGCAAGAGGCTAAAAGTAAGGCAGGAAAAGTGGGCTGGTTTCCCTTGGGGAGAGGAAAGAGGGCAGCCCCACCTCCAAGCAGGGCCAGGCTGGGCCAGGCACAAGGTCCTCCGTGGACCCCAGATCCCCACCCACGTCAGCCTCCCTACCAGAGGAAGGCCGAGACCCAGGGGAGGGGGAAGACCAACAGGAACAGAGAGCACTCTGAAACATCCTCCCTCCTCTGCACACAGCTGCCCTATACAAGCCCAGGGAACACCAGGGAACAGAGGAGGACACAGAAAAGACCCATACTTCCTCTAGAATTAGGCCTGGGGACACTGACCCTGCCTAGGGCTCCCCCTATGATGCAAAGACACAGGTTCTGCTTCCATAAAGCACTGGATTGATGGGGAAATGCCACCCTCTGCCTAGCCAAGGCCTTACCCCAGAAAAGGACCTTAAGACCTTTCAAGAAATTAGAAGAAAAGGTGACTCACCAGGTCACCTACATGCAGACACATTCCCAGGGCCCCAGAATGCAGGAGGGACCATGCTGAGCCTTCAGGAGAGATCTCCTGAGAAGGGAAGAAGGCCAGCCAGCTCTGCCAGGCCGGGGGGCGACACAAGATGGTGAATGTTAGTCCAGGCCCCCTAAGAATCCAGGACACTAGCTGGGAAAGCAGGGACAGCAAACCCAGTCATGGCCCTGGGGAGCTATGGATGGTTCTGAGCAGGAGGGAGAGTACTTGGATTTGTCATCTGAAAAGATCAGCCAGGCTACGGGAAGGAGGAGGGAATGGGCAGGAGTCAGGGTAGCTGCTGCAGCATTTAACCAGGAGGGGAGAGGCTGGCTGTGGGGCAGGGGCCAGGGACAGAGTTCCAGGTCTGAGGAGAGAGTAAGGCTCTGCTCCAAGCTGCTGCCAGACTGAGCTCAAGGACGCAGACCGGTTCCTCCTCCCCAGATGCCACAGTCTGTGGGAGTCCTCGAGGCTGGGCATGGGCATCTGCTGTTCCCTAGCACTCAGGGACCAAGGTCAGGCCCAGGAATCCTGTCTCTGGGAGGAGAAGGCCGCCTGGCCCTGTGACATACTGGGGTCCCTGGACTGGGAAAGGTGATCTGGGGAGGACATCGGGCCACAGCCTCCAGTTCTACCATCCAAACACTGGGTCATGAGAGGCCCACTCCGCTGCCAGACATTAGCCACCCAAGGCTGCCGGAACCACACTACCCTGCCTGCTGAGCCTTCCATCTGGATGGGCACTTGTCCTACTGCTTCGCAAAGCCTCCCAGCCAGGCAGTGCTGACCCAGCTGGGATCGGAGCTAATCAGCCCTTGATTTGCATATATGCAAACAAGGCTCTGTAGTGGACAGAGCAATTAGCATCGCCTAATGCCAACCAGGCCACCAGGGTGGCCCCAGGGCTGGGATCTTATCTGCTGGGTTCAGAGCCCAGCTCCTGGCTGAGGATGTGGGGTGGATGGATGAGGATGTCCCTGGCCCTGAGATGTCACCTCCTCAGGGCTGGGTAGCTTGCACCAGGCCATCTGAGAAAGACTCTGGGGGCTGGTTGTCCAATCTTTATTTTGAGCCAGGGAGAAGGGCCACTGGTGATCTGGCAAGGCAGATGATCTCCAGTCCAAGGACACAAAGAAAAGCAAGTCAGGGCTATGAGCCTCAGAGGCTCAAATTCTGGTCCTGGCCCTCCCTGCTGCTGTGTGGCAATGGAAAAGTCAGTGGACCTCTCTGGGCCTCAGTGCAAAATGGAGACACAAGCCTATAATCCCAGTGCCCTGGGAGGCTAAGGCAGGAGGACTGGCAAGTTTAGTGAAACTCTGTCTCAAAATTAAAAAACAAATTAAAATGCCTGGAGAAAGAGCTCAGTGAAGAGGCCTTGGGTTTAATTCCCAGTACTAGAAAAGAAAAAATGGAGACACAACACCCTACATAGGCTGTCAGGAGGACTGAAAGAAGCCTCACAGGTAATGTTCAAGGTGCAGAGTGGCTGTTATTTCAATGGGACCTGGGCCCCAGACACGGTGGGCAGGAGAGTAAGAATCATATCATCTACCCAGTTCTCCCCTCACTCTGCCGGGTTTTGCTCTGCTAATTTCCCAGGCAAACTGTGTTGTAAGTTGTACAAAGTGTATTTCCACCCAATAACTTAGGAACCAGCTGTAGAAGTCAGTCAGGGTGTAGTATTATCCCTGTTTTCACAGGCAGGAAACTAATGCTGAGAGAGGGACCAGCCTCCAGGGCCCTCCTGCTGGACGGTGAGGAAAGGAGAGGGCTGGTTCCCAGTCCCTTTTGCTGATCCCCTCTCAGGGGCCCTGAGTCCATGTCCTGCCCCTGGAGTCTGCCAGGGAGGCGCCTGTGTGTGTGGCGTCTGTCAGAGCCATGAGTACGGAGGGTAAGGAAGGCTCAGAGCCACACGTGAGCCTCACCCTCAGAACCAAAGGACAAGCAGGGCACGGGTGGAATCAGAGGGCGGTACTTGGGGTGTGGATGCCCGCAGTGCCAGAGGAAGGACCTTGGGGGCGTGCTGGGGGGGTTCCTCAGCCCAGCCAGATGCTGGTCAGGAGCGGTACCGGCAGCAGGTGCTACATCAATCCTATGTCACAGGTGGGAAAACTGAGGTCCAGAGGGTCCAAGCTGCAGGCGCCGGAGCACACAGCCAGTTCGCTGCAGGCCACGCCTCCAGCTGGGACCTGCGCACAGCCCTCGATCGTAGTGCTGTGGAGTGAGAAGGTCTCAAGGGTCGGATGGGGCCCTGAGGGTGAGGACCGAGGATGGCTTCCACGGCTTTATAAGAGGAAGAGAGACTGAGCCAGCACCCTGCTCTGTCTCGCCAGGTGGCGCCCGTGCCAGGCTATGATGCAACACAAGACTTCGCCAGGCACCAGGCAGATGGCAGCGTCAGGCTTCTGGGCTTCTGGCTTCCAGAACCATGGGCCAAATAAACCTCCGTTCTTTACAAATAACCTGGTCTTGGGTGTTCTTTCATCGTCACCAAAAACAGACAGAGACAGTAACCATTAGGCCTCACTGCCCCACCTCCGACTGTGTTCCAGTCCCAACCGGCGGCAGCACTTCAGGGGTGGCGACAGACGAAGACAGAGAGAGGTACAGGCGCAGCAGGAAGACACTCAGGAGCCAAGATGCCCAGGGAAGGGTGGGCTGGGCCTCCTGGGGATGGGGTGCTCAGTATTCCTGCCCTGGTTGGTGCTGGACACCAGGCCTCATCATCCTGGATGTGACCCAGGGCCTGGATCCGAGTCTCAGGCTGAGCCCCCCTTCCCCATTCAGCCACCACAGGTCCCCAAGCCCCGACCAGGATGTCTCATTCCGCATGGCTGTCCCCGAGCGCACGGAAGAGCAGATTCATTCAAGCAAAAAGTCGTACAGAGGCTTAAGCAGCAGCATGCATTTGGTTATAGACGCCACAAATTGGCTTTATTGAAAAAAATAAAAAGCACTTGTGGTTGGGACCACTCTAGAGAACCCAGAGAAAATGTCCTCCGCATTCAGGAGGGACAGGAGCTCATCACAGAGCAGCAGGGGCCCCAAGAGTGACAATGTGGGCTTTAGAATCAGAGCCAGGGCTGGGCGCACAGGACTGCCTGCAGCAGGGGCTCAGTGAATGCCTGATGACTAAACCACAGGGTCTGAACTCTAGTTCTCCCACATGTGCTGCGTGGGGCTCTCTCTGTGCCTCAGTCTACTCATCTACCAAAAGAGGACACTATGTCCACAGACAGGAGATGCCAGTGAGATAACTCTGGAGCGTGGCTCATAGTAAATGCTCAGCTAAAGGAAGCAGTGTCAGCAGCATAGCAAGTGCACTGCCGGCATCCTGCACACGTCACCACCTAAAAGGAGCCAGCCACAGATGACCCTGCCTCCCCACACCCCGTATGGGATTGACTGGCACAATCACACCCTACCAATCGTGGTCAGGGGTCCCCAGCATCTGCCTTTCCCATGCCTCTTGCCCCTCCCCACTGCTAGTGCTTCCAGGGTGGCTCCCAAATAAACTACCCACATCCAATCCTCATCCACGCTCCACTATGAAGGGAGCCCCCAGCAAGTGACCTACAGTGACATTAGTAGTATTGTAATGCGTCCCCTGAACAGGACTCCTGGGCAACCAGCAGCCGAGCAGTGCCCTCTGCCCTTTCCTTCTCAGACCAGAGAGACTGATGGAGATCAGCCCAGGACAGGGTTGTAGGGAAGAAGAAAGGGTGGCCAAGGGCCAGCAGGGATTAGCGTGTTCCGCAGTAAGATAAGGATCTAAAGAACTCTGATTCTGCAGTCTAGGGCTCCACAGAGGCTTCTCCTGGTTCTGATAATCCTGGCTCAGGCTCTCTGTCACTCAGGACCCCTTACCTGCAGCACCAGTTCCAGGGCAAATGCTTATTTCCCTGAAAGGGATTGGGTCTCATCCCTCCCTGTAGGGACCTTCTGGGCAGAGGCAGGAGCAGAGGAAGAGTCCCCAGGGCAGGGCTGCTCCCAGCTCAGGCTCTTACTCTCTGTCCCTCCACACAGGGCACTCCCTGTGCCGAGCCTAATCTTTCCTTTTAAAGTGTGGAGTCCCAGCTAGGCACAGGGGTGAGCATGTGCCATCCCGGGTACTCTGGAGGCTGAAGCAGGAAGATTGAAGGTTCAAGGCCAGACTGGGTGACTTATTGAGAACCTGTCTCAAAATAAAAATTACTGGGGATGTGGCTCAGGGCTACAGCACTTTCCTGGCATGCACAAGTCCCTGGGTTCAATCCAGGTCCTACAAACTTGGAAGCTACGATAGCAGAACAAGAAGTAAAAGCCAAGAACTAGACAGCTGGAGATGGAACCCCAGGTCTACCCTTCACTAGCTGGGTGGCCTGGAGTCAGTTTCTTCACCTCTCTGTGCTTTGGTTTCCACTTATAAGATAGGGAAAATAATAGACTCTAACTCATAGAGTGCTTAACGCTGATTAAACTTATTAATATTTATGAAGTGCTTAGAAGCGTGCCCAGCACACAGTAAGTACTACATAAATATTTGTTAAATAAATATCTGTCTTGCTTACCTCGAAGGGTTGGGGTAGAATCATCAGAAGATAAATACAGGAAAATCCTCCACACATGCTAGAAATCCATGCAAATAAATTACAGTATGAGTTCTCTTTATACCTCCATTCCCCAAAAGTGGCCTCCCTCAATGGATTGTGCGGTTCAGAGGAGGAGAAACAGACATTGAGGCCTCCCACACACAGGTGTAAAATAAGGCACTGCCCTCACCAGCCACAGGACCTCAAGCCTGCTGTGACTGGGGACTGGGGAGCCACAGATGGGTCTAAGCGGGAGGGAGAGTGTCCAATTTGTAACTTGAAAAGATCGGCCAGGGATACCCCTGCCAGCAAGTGACCTCACACTGGAGCCTCAACCTCCCCATCTGTGAAGCAGGGAGAGACATGGCACCTAAGTCTTAGTAGGAAGCAAAGGGAAGGTGGGTATGTGGGCACCTTGGCAGGGGCAGCCTCCACCCTTGAAGCACAGGTATAAGGTGACTTTTCCTCCAGCTCCCTCAAAGGAGTGACCTGGGAGAGTCGGCGTCCTCATCTGTAATGAGGCCCGTTACACAGCCTCACTCCCCAAGCTGGTGCAGGTGAGAACTCCAGGCCCAGCACCCTGGCGAGCACATAGCTGGGTGACAGCCCCTTCCTGCAGTAGGATCTGTTGCTCAAGCTAAGTCTCACAGAATCCTCTAATTCCCCAAGTATGGCTGCAGAACTCTCCTCAGGATTTCTCTGCCTCCCATGATTGACTGAGGGCACCTCTGAGCAGCTAGGTGGGGAGGTAGCAACCACAGCCGGGTCTTGCTGCCCACAGGCCCTGGGCACAGTCCCCGGATGTGAGGGCCTGGGGTGCGCAGGACCTACAGGTGGCCCTGGGCTGGACAGGCCTTGGGGTGGGTGCTCAGAAGCATCTGGGCCAATGCAGTCCACAGCCTCTGCTGCTGAGCAGAGGTTGGGATGTTTGTCCAAAGGCTCTGGCCTGCACAGGCCTAATGTGTTTGCCTAAATGCTCAGGCCTGAGATATGAGCTGCAAGATAAGCAGATAGTCTGGGAGCAATTAGCCCTCCCTCGGGGTGAGCTGGCTGCCGAGCTGAACGGACAGGAGCCAGGCCAGGAGAGTTGGTCTTGGGACTTCTCAAGCCCTGGGAGCGTCTGGGACTGGGCGCCAACTCCTTTGGTCGCTCAGAGAGGCCTGAGACGACATCAGCAGCCTCACCTCCCAGAGGGCAGTGAGGCTCAGAGAGAGCAGCTGGAGCCAGACGACTTGAAGTTCAATGCCAACGGGGACGAATGACCGACACCCCAGATAGGGGAAGTTGACAGGGAGCACTGAGTAGCCAGAGGAGGAGTTTTCTTTCATTCACTCATTCACTCCTCGGTCATTCAGTCACTCAGTCACTAACTCATTCATTCACTCATTTACTCATTCACGTGGTCATTCACTCATTCACACACTGATTCATTCATTTGCTCATTCATTCACCCACTCATTCACTAATTCATTTACTCACCCATTCACTCATTCATACACTCATTCCTTCACTCAATATTTCCTTAAAGGCAGCCAGGAAACCCTCTCCGTGATAACCCACTGCTCTCGGCTCCTAGAGGTGCAGGCACACCTGGTTCTTCACTGCCACATGCTGGAACCCTGGCATGTGGTGAGAACTCCAGAAAGACCCCCTAGCACCAGTTTATCTCACCCAATTCTCACCCTCAAAGGACCTGTTCTCCTCATTCTCACTGTCCTGAGGAAACCAGGCTCTGAGAGGCAGAGTGATCAGTCACAGGCAGTCATGGACGCATATGCATCAGACTGTACTGTGCGCTCGCAGTGAACCAGCCCGTGAGGATCTTGGGGACTTCCAGCCCCTAGGAGGAGGTGCTGGCTGGGCGGATATGACACAATCTACCACCATTTCCTGCAGTCACTCTGCCCCTGGGTGCCCGGGGAGGTGGAGTCTGCCAGGCACCGGCAGCGCTGCCAGGGGGAGGCTGTGAATCTCAGCCTCAGGATTCCTAACCCCAAAGTCCAAAATCCACAAAAGCCCGAAACTTTTGAACGCTGATGTGACACCACAAGTGGAAAATGACTTTGTTTCTGCACACAATTATTTAAAGTGTTGTTAAAAATAACCTTCTGTTTATATGTAATAAGGTGCACATGAAACACCCATGAATTTTGTGTGTAGACTTGGATGCTATCCCCAAGATATCTTATTATATATTTGCAATATTCCAAAATCCAGACTCTGAAACATTTCTGGTGCCAAGGATTTCAGAGAAGCAGTGTTCACATGTGAGAGGCCTCCCTAGCACCTCTCCATCCATGAGCCACATGGGCTCCCGGGGTGCCATGGAGCACTCTCCTGAGGGGCAGGTTTCCTCTACATGTCACAGGCAAGAATGGGGGCGCAGAGAGGTAGAGACACTTGCCTAGGGCTGCCCAGCAGGTGTGTGGCGAGGCTGGAGCTCTGACTCAGTCACTCTGCAAACCCATGCTCTATCCTATCAGGAACCCTGGGAGGATTGCGACGGGGTGGGGCCGGGGCCGGCAAGAATGTGTTGCCCAGCAGAGGCAAGGCGGAGCTGGCAGCCCGGCCTCCCTCTCTGGCATCACCTGTGGCCAGGGTGAATGGCTGTCTAGAAGCCAAACCCAGCCCCTACCTCCTTCATGAAGCCGCTAATTTTTAGCCAAACACAAAGTCAGCCTGAGCTTTTAAAGCTGGACTGATTTATGCTTTTCCTTAATTGCTCCTAAAAAGTGCTGTACAGAGAGAGAGAGAGAGGGAGGGAGGGAGGGAAGAAGGGAGAGGGAGAGAGAGGGACTCTACTTAGGTTAAGAATTGAAAGCCGGTCCTCACTAGTTTGGCAAGGAGAGGAGTACCCTGTGGCAGGGTCCCCTCCCCTCCCACCGGCTCGGAGCCTTGTTGTCTCTGGGTCCCCCAGGCCAGATGCCACGGGGCAGGGGGAGCAGGGGGCACTGGGGGTGCCAATGGGCACCCAAGCAATGGCCACTCCCTGCAAAGGTGCTGTGGGAAATCTGCGGCGCCCCTGAACCCAGCCCTGGCCCCCACGAAGCCACAAGTGAGGCCTCAGCACACAGGCAGGGAGGTTGCGGCCCTGAGATTGAGTCCCCAACCCCTGCCAGGGTGCTGCCAGGCTGCCCTGAGTGGCCTGCAGGGGACACGCGCCCCGTCCGTCACTCCAGCCATCACGCTGTGGAAGGCCACAGCCACTACTGGTACTGCCACTGCATGGAAGCCAAGGTTCTGGCCCGTGTCACACAGCGACGCAGGCAGGATCCCAGGCCCACAAGGTATACAGAAGTCTACAGGGTCTCCTGGTCATGTGTGGAAGGAGCTAAGCTCCCAAAAACTCACTCACCTGGCTGGAACCCAAGCTCTGACACTTGCTAGCTGTGCATCCTTCAGAAAGTTATGAACCCTACCTTAGCACCTCAGCACCTGTCCGTAAAATGGGGCTAATAATACTAATTTAAGAAGGGAGAAACCCAAAATTAGAGATTGTTAGAGGAGTCCTCAAAGATCCAGCAGGAAAAAGTGGCCAGAGAGAGGGGCCGCCTGTCCTGGCTGGAACAAACGTCAGATGCTCAGGTTTTATCCTTACTTCTCCGGTGTTTTCCGACTGGTTCCTCTGCCTGCCAGTCTTCTTACCATAGAGATCTCTGGCCCTGGGGTTCAGAGTTGAACTGAGGCAGGGGAGAGGAGGGAGGAGAGCATCAACTACCAAAGGCTGGGTCCTTCTCTAAGGCCAGCTTTCACGTTGCCCCATGGGTGGGCTGGCGGAAAGACACAGGAGGACTCAGGCTTTCACCAAGCCAAGCCGAGATGGGGTGGACTCAAAACAGCACCACCAGGTTTATGAGAGCAACCTTGCACCTGCACCCACTGCCCTCTGCCCCAGTCCCTTTGCGCAGCTATAACAAAACGTTCCAGCTGGGTGGTTTACAGTGAACAGTTCAGAAGCCCCGCGGTGCATCTGCTGAGGCTCCTTGCTATGTCATCCCATGGTGGTCAGTGGGTGACCGCCTGTCCCCACTGCGCAGGGCTGGTACAGTGGCAAGGACATTCAGCCCAGCCTAGGAGCTGACACGGTCAAGCCACGGCATTCTCTGTGCATGGGGACAAGGAGACCACTTTCCTGGGCTATTTGGGGGCTGCAGGCTGGACTGCTGCAAGTTCAACCCTGCACCGCCAGGAAGGTTCTTAGAGATGGTCCTTGCTCCTGTCCCTCACCCTGCAGCCCTGGGTCTCACCCTGAGTGAAGGCTTGCCTAGGCTGGAAGCCCGTGTGCCTATGCCACCCACAGCGGAGTCAGGGCTCCCTGTGCACAGGAGGAACCCGGGGTGCACAGTAGGACCAAATCTGCAGGACTGCGAAGCAGTGATGCCAGATAGGACCTAAATCCTCCATCCTCCAGGATGTCCCGGCACCCAGCGCTCTCTCTCTCCTCCCTGAGCCAGGCCCCCGAGTGAGGGATTCTCTGCTACTCCCAGAATGCTATCCCACTAATAAGATTAAAACATATCTCCCTCGCCCAGCATCGATTCATAGCGCTGATTTACTGTTGCTTCTCAGCTGCTACAAAACGGATGCTTGGGCCGCCACCTTAATCTCTATCCATCTCCTGGCTGCCAGGGAATAACTGCTAATTAATACCTTTCTGCCGCCGTCACCCGCCAGCTCTGAGGGCCATCAATACTCTTGGGCTCCCTGCCACCCGGCCCACTCACCCAGCCACACAGGGCTCTGTACCAGCCCCAGATGCACAGGTACACCTTGAGCAGGCACAACGTGGCAGTTAACTGGGAAGAAGGCACAGGCCCAGAGAGACCCCAGGTCAAATCCCAGTGCCCCACACACCATCTAAGAGGGTTTCAATTCTGGATCCCAGTCCTTCATCTGCAAAATGGTGGTAGGGAGGAATTAAAAGACAGTGGTCCAGCCTGCACTTAGCAGGTCCCCGGCCTCCTGTCTCTTCCAGCCTTTGGCTGGTCACTCTCTTGGCCCCAAAACCCCCTGTCCTAGGTGTCCCCAGGGTGGAAGTGAGTGCTGTTACAGACCAACTGAATGTGTATCAGGGAACTGCAGGTCCCAGCCCCCCAGCAATGGGTCTGTGGCCCAGATAAGGCCACCAGGAGAAACAGCACCCAACCAGGGGACAGCAATGCCCCAGCTGAGCTGGACATTTCCTGCTTCTCCTCTCTCTGTTCAGCTCAAAGACACCTCCTCCAAGAAGCCTTCCTCGACCTTTCTGTGTCTAGAGAAGCTGCTTCATCCTGCAACAGGGCTGCTTCAGCAGTCTCACAGTGGGGCCACAGGCTGTGCAGGGCTGGTCATCTATTTAATTCTGTCTCAACCAGCAAAGGCCAAAGTCCTTGGTTGTCACTTGGGGCCGTGTCCGCAGGTACGTGGTAAAACATCAGTCAAACCACATGGATGAACAGCAAGCTCTCCATGAGGATTAGCTGAATAATAACAGTAATAATAATATTATGAGCAGGGTTCTTACTTCTCTCCAGTGAAAGTTTGGTTGAACACCCTCTCTCCTCTGGTGGAGACCATTACAGCCCTTGGCCACTGTGCATTGAACGACTGCTAGCAGATGACTCAGGGGTCTCCTGAGCCCCTCAGCTGTCTCTTTCCACTGGGGAGAGGGAGGGCTGCTTTTCCAGTAGAAAGATCTGGATGCCAGGGCTTCTGGTGGCTGCCAGACCGGGACCACCAGTCCTGCTGGGAGCAAGACCACTCATGCCTGTGGTCACTGGGGGATGAACAGCCCCAGGGAGACCTCAGCTTGGTTGTGCTTCCCACAGAGCACAGGGAGGTCAAGAACGCAGGGCGAAGGCCAAATGCCATGCTGGGTGACTCTGGTCTCCGCCTCAAAACCTCTCTGAACCAATCTCCTTCTGCAGTGGCAGCTGCAGGACCAGACTGGGTCCCCTGCAAGATTCTGTTCACCTCGTGGGCGCCTGCTCTCCAGCTGGGTCCCTGCTCTGAGAGGGCGGGTTGGGGACAGTGGCAGCTGTGTGAGCCAGGGCCAGCATGGGTGCTTTTAATAAAACATAATGAAGCATGTGATCATAAAATATTTCCTTTAATTCAAGGCTCCCCTGAGGATGGGGCAGTCTGTCAGGCTGGTAGTGGAGAGGGCCTTCCAGGGGCATCCTAAGGCTGGGCCCAGGGAGGTCAGTGTCCTCCCTGTTTGGGGATATGTGGTGCCTGGGGACAGAAGGAGGCAGAAGTCAGTAGCTCTGGTCCCAGATGTGTCCCAGCCTGCTGGTGGCCCAAGATAACTCACTGGCCCCTCAGTGAGTGGCCTCACTTTCCCCACATGTAGAACAAGGGAGGTGGACTCTAAACAGAAAAGCCTCAGGCCCTCTCTAGCCCCCAGGGGGGACTTCTTCCCCCCCCCTGCCCTCCCCCCTCCCATTCATTTCCAAATGCTTTTCTTGGCTGTGTTACTTTCCGCCATAAAGCTGAAGGAGCCCAGCCATAAGGACAGCCCAGGTAAGGAGAGCTCTTGGCTTGATTTGGGGACAAGGGGCCCCTTTGATTACCATCTGGATCCATATTCTCACCTCCCAAAGTGACCTGGGGGTTCCCCAAAGGGAGACGGGGTGCTGAGGAACACAGTTTGAAAACCATGGAATAACAAACTCCCCCCATCTCCCAAGGTCCTACTCAGCACTCAGAACCTCATTCGAGTCCATCCAGAGGGTTAATACCCAACACCATCCTGGTTCTTGCCACTCAAGCGTTTATTAGGCTGAATCTGCTTCATTATTTGTTTGTAGCCTGGGGCTGGAACATAGTAGATGTTCAATAAACAGGGCCCCTCCCCACTCACACTTTGTTATTACTCCTCCCAGCCCACTTGGCGCACAAGTGTTTGATCCATGTTTGTTGAATGAATGAGTAAAGAATGAATGATGAACAGATGCTCCAAAGAAGGAATGAATTCTCTCTTTCATAAATGGGTGTGGCTCCACCAGGCCTACTAGCTCATTCACGACTCAAGCCAGCACTTTGTGAACCTCCTCCAGGGCCCCAGCTCTGGGATGGCAGCAACATCTTTGCTGTAGATGCAGACCATCCAAATCCCTGGATCTCTGCCCCAAGGGCCTACATCTCTGCCCCCTGGGACTGTGAACATAGCAGATGCACAGGAAACCTCAGAAGAGACCAGAACCACAAGGAGGGTGCCACGGTTTGGATTGGAAATGCCCCCAAACTCAGGTGCTGAAGGCTTTGGGGAGGTGGAGGGCTCTAACTGCCTCAGGGATGACTCTTCCAACAAGGGCATTACAGGAGGCGAGGGAAACAGGAGGGGAAGCCTGGGAAGGTCACAGGGCATGACCTTGGCCATTCTATCTGTCCCCAGCCCCTTCCCCTCAAGCTCTTCTGCACACTGCTGTCTACTTCTGGAGGCCATGAGGTGACAGCTGTGCTCCTCCACTCCTTCCACCAGGATGCTCTGACTCGCTAAGGTCCAGAAATCATGGACCTGACCATGGACTAAACCCTCTAAACCTCTAAGCCAAAATAAACTTTCCCTCCTGTAAGTCATCTGTCTCAGGTATTTTGTCACAGTGACAAAACTGACAACTGCAACTGACTAACACGAGAGGAGTTAAGTTTTAGCAGAGGGGACAGCATGTGCAAAGGCCCCCGGGCAGCATGAAACATGGGGGGTGAGCAGGGCTCTTTGCCCAGATTTATGTCCCCAGTGGGTACCCTACCCCCAGTAGGCCTCCATCCTCCCATTCTTCCCAGAATGCTGAAAAATGGCTTCTCCTGAGGCCACACTGTTTGGCGTTCCAGACGGAGGGAGGCTGGCTGCAGACCCTACCCTTGAGTTCCTTCTCCCTGAGGCATCACCGCAAACCACATCTCCCAGTCACCCGCACACCCACTGCACCCCACACTGCGCTAAATATAACCATTGCATCTGCCTCTCTGTCTCCTTTCTGAGGGGAACAGCACTGTTTAAGTAAAGCCCTTTAAACTTTAAAGAGCTGGGCTGCGTGCTCTCCGCAGGAAGCTTTTAGCAGCACGCTGGAAAGAAATGATAACAATAAGGAGGCCAGAGACAACAGCACACAGCGAGCTTCCTCCCAGAACTGCAGGGCAGGGAGAGACAGGCCTGAACCCTTCCACAGCAGCCTGGGTGTGGGGCCTGGAGCCCCACAAGCCACGGAGATGCAGCAGATGAAGTCACAGAGGTCACTCTGGAAGAGATCGCTGGCCAAGCAGCAAGAAGACAGAGAATGCAGAAAACAAGTCAAATGGCTTCAAAACTGAGCATGTCACCCACAAGCTGTGTCTCCCCCAAGCAAGTGAACTGACCTCTCTGAGCTGTGTGGCACCCTGTGCAAAACAAGGGACAAGCAGCATACCCCCGCCTGCAGGGTCTGTGAGGATGTCAGGTGGGAGTTAGTGTGGGCGGGAGCTGTCACGGTGCCTGCTGCTCAGCAGTGCTCACTTTGTGAGAACCAGGACGTCCTGACTCGGCCACACCCCTCACTGGACTTGGAGTCCAGGAGTCTGTCCCTGGGCCACACAGGTGAAAGATGCTGCATTGGAGACAGCAGCGGGCCAGCCATGGACCTTGTGTTGAGAGGGCATCTCATAAAGACCAACCTAGATGGGCAAGTGTCTCTGCCTCCCGCCCCAAAGCCTTGTACCAGAGGCCTCTGCAGCAGGAAAGGAGCCTCTGTCTTCCCAAGGTGGGGCCCAGGCCCAAGCTGCCAGCAAACCTGCCTGCTGCAGCACCGGCCCACCTTCAGGCAACGCACCTGATCTATTCCCCGAGTCTCCGCCTGCCCCTCTCCTCTCCTGTAGCCCACACCCCACACTTCTGCCTCCTATGCCCTCCAGATGCTCCACCTTCTTTCTAGCTTATAAGCCATTGTCCCTGCAGCTGCCTATCCCTAGAATCCCTCTGTTTCCTTTCTCCTTTGGCAAACTCCTATGCATCCTTCAATACCCATTCATGGGCCACCCTTTCTACTGATCACTAGATCACTGGCTTATTTGTGAAGCCCCAGCCTAGTACACAATCCCGGCCAAGCAGTGAACAGCAGCTGAGTGACACTAAAAGGACACATCTGGGCTCCAAGGGAATGAATGGGGTTGTTGGAGTCAAATTATGAGCTCATGACTCTGAGGTTGGGGCCCTTCCCACCAATGTGGTGCTGTCCAAGGTACTTATAGGGTGATGCAAGGGGGACTAGAGAAAGCTGCTTATAAATTTGGCCACATGGGCCTCTCAGTAGAGAAATGTATAGTCAGTACAACAACCCCATACATTATTCCTTTGCACAAGACAAATCCAAGAAAGAAGGAATCAATTTAAATTTGACTTTCAGAAAATGATGTGCAAAACAGTACAGGTGGACGCAGTTAGAACAAAGATCATGAAGGGGTGACCGAGGAGTGACACATGCACCCCATTGGTTGCTCTGGGGACACAGAGAGTCCTGCCCAAGGAGGCTGAGACAGCAGCAGCACTGTGACAGGGACCAGCAGTCAGGACACAAGGAGGACCAGCCTGCAGAACACCAGAAAACGAATCCTCATCAAAGTCAATTTAAACAGTCAGGTAGCAGAAAAGGGGCCAAACAAGGAAATGTCACCTCAGCCAACATGGTCACAAAGAGCTGAGCGAGCTGTTGGTGGCAATTTTCCCAAGGAATATTGATCCCCGGTAGGCATCTGTCCCTCCCACAGGGCTGCGGCCACCAAGCTGGTAGGAAAGGCTGCGATCAAGCTGTGTGGAGGCAGGGCACACAGCAGGGCTGGCGGAGGGGACAGATGGCACACTGGGGAGGGGCAGGGGCACGCCATCTTGCCCAGGGCACTTCAGAGAATGAGCCAGGGAAGAAATTGCCGCTAGTATTTGTCATGGCAATTTGAGCCAAGCCCCGAATGTGTAGGTGTCTCATGAATTTCAATGGGCAAAATTAGTCCTCATCAAAGTCAATTTGAACCATCAGGTAGATGGGTAAAGGGGCCGGACAAGGGAAAATAGAGGGTCAAGAGAAAAGCCCACTCAGCCAACTTAGAAGCCAGAAGCTGAAGGGACTCCAGGATACATTTTCCCAAGGAAGATTGATCTCCATTTAGAAGCCAGATACTCCCTAAACTCCAGCTACTCCTCACTGCAAAGATCCCTCTATCTGTGATGGGTGAGGATCCAGTGGTTCAAAGCACTATCTTCTCCCTCCCTGGTCCTCTCCCTGCTCCCCCCCCCCCAGCAGGGACAGAGGCCCCCTCCCCTCCTGGAAGAGTAGTTGAAACCTAGGGAGTAGCTGCTTTCCATATTGGCAGAGAGAGCTCTCCAAACACCATTCCTGGCGGGTGTGCATGTGCTAGGAGCTGGTAGGGATGGGAGGAAAGATGACCTCGATGGATCCAAGGAGAAAGAACATCTCCGTGGGAAACAGGGTGGAAAATAGACTGGGGAATGATGAGTCAGTGTGCCCTGGGGTGAAGTAATCCATCAGTGAGACAGACCAGGGAGCACGGGAGCAGCAGGGATGGGGACATTGAAGACACTGGAGAAGAAACGACACACGCAAAGGTCGACTCCAGCCAGGGCAGAGCGGTGATGCAAATGCGTACTGGTCCCCCACATGGCCATTCAGATTCCTGGGCCCCTGAAAGGCCATTTCTGCCTCTTCCTTAGGCCCAGACTCAAATATGGCTCCATGGCTGCCATGTAGCATAGAACACAGCAGCACACACAGGAGCAGGCTCAGGAGGGAGCCAGGTCCCGCTGGTGCTGTCCCAGTGAAGAGTCGGGAGTCCTGAGCACCCACCACGATTGTCCGCTGAGGACAGAGCAGCTCCTCCCTGCACCAGTGGGGAAACTGAGGCTTGGTGAGGTGGAACTGGATCTCTACCACTTGCACCCCAGCTTGCTCTCCCCCTTTGCCACCTGCTCTGTGCCTTCAAGTGTGACCTGCAGGGACTTTCCAAGGAGGCACCTGAAAGTGCCTCACCAGCAAGAAGAGATGACACCGAGGTAGCTCTCTCTCCAGCTCCCACTGGGTCCCCAAAGGTTGGCCACATCCCTCTATCAGGGCTGCTATGCCACCATGCAGTTGTCTGCGCACAGCCTGCTTCCCAGTCCCGCCTACCAGTGCCCCACCCCCACATTCACAGGGGCTGGGTCCCTGAAACCAATGCCCTCCTAGACTCCCAGGATGCTCCACATCGCCTGCTGGAACCTGATGCTAAGGGCGCACAGACTGGCCCCAAAGTCACAGAACTTGGTGGCCCTGAAAGTCAAGCCATGCTCTGCGCCACCGCATTCCTTTGCTCTGTCCCAATGAGGCTCCTAACCGCAGGTGCCCGCACTCCCCAGCTCCACAGATCGGCCGTTCAACCTGCCACCTGCTCCTCCTTGTACTTAGCATTTTTCTTTAACTTGACTCATCATTTACTTAAATTAAGCCACTTTAAAAAGAGAGAGAATTTAAATCACCGCCCAAACGGCAAACCAGTAGCACTCGCCTTACACAGAGGGTTGATTGAGAAATAATTACCATGAAAACAAAAGTCTCGCTTCCTTCCATTGGTGGAAGGTTTGTGGCCTCGGGCCTGTTACTTTTTGTTGGAAGAAGAGACCAACAAGTGACAGAGGGGCGTTAAAGACACTGTAGAGTATGAGGGGTCCCCCAGAGGCTCATGTACTGAGGCCTGATCCCCAGCCAGCATGGTTCAGAAGTGGTACCTAGTGATGTGACAGGCCAGGGGGCTGGCCTCATTAATGGGTGGATCCATTGACAAATTCATGGCTGAGTATACTGTTGGGAGGACGGGCCCAGGTGGAGAAAAGTAGGTCACTCGGGGCAGAGTTTGGGGGGTTACATCTTGTCTCCAGCCCCCTCCTCTCTCTTTGGCTCCCTCCCTCCCTCTCTGCTTCTTGGCCGCCATGAGCACCTTTCCTCTCCCGTGATGTTTGTGCTGTGGAGCCAGTGACCACAGACTAAACCTTCTCAAACCGTGAGCCCTACACTCCCCCTCCTTTCCATTAGGAGTGCCAGGCATTTTATCCCTGCCACGAAAAGCTGACTAACACAGGCATGATAGCATCAGCTGAGGCTTTCTCTTTGGCTTTGGAAGGACAATCTGAGAAGCACAAGACCCTCTCTCTGCAGTTCCTTGTTAATTCCCACCCTACTTAGGAGGAGTGTGACACCAGACACGCGTCACCCTTGAACTTTCTGCAGAGATGGCAATGCCCTGTCCATACCACCCAACACAGCAGCCGCTGGCCTTGAGCGGCCAGGAAACACTGGAACTGTGCCCAGTAGGACTGAGAAACTGGATTTTGTTGCCTTCAGTAACCAGAAACTGATTTCATTGTAAATTAAATATCAGTCGTCACACGGGCCAATGTACTGAACAGGTGCGCCCTAGCTGTAAGCCCCAAGAGGGTCAGAGCTGGCCTGTGCCTTCTCTTCCGGGTTCCGAACCCTCCCCAGCGCCTGGCCCCCAGGAAGTGGGCAATGAATATTTGCTGCACAAAGGCAGGACAGAAAGGGAGGAAGAAAGGGGGGGGAAGAGTGGGGAGAAAGGAGGTAAGGAAGGGTGGAAGGAGGGAGGGACTGTCCTTTTTCCTGCTGCAGGAAGTTGGTCTCTGCCATCCAGACTGTCCTGGGCACCGTAACTCCACCCCATGAGGTAACTCTGATCCTCCCAACAAGGTACTGACCTCTTTTCCCCACCCCACCTTCAGCTCTCTGGCCAGGCGACAGGAGACAGGCCCTAGGAATCTGCCTTCTGATGCCACTTCCCCTCCGAGCTGAGCTGCGACCCACTTTTCTGCTACAGAAGTGAACAAAGAAGCCTTTGTGATGTGGCGGCCTTCACCGCCCCCACCTCAGTCCTTCCGCTCCTGCCTGGGACATTAGGTGCTGGGTGACAATTAGCAAGGCATCGTCTGCCTTGGTGGATGCAGCCAGACACCTGGCCTTTGGCTACTGCAGGGCTTGAATTTCCACCTGACAAAAATCTGAACGGCAGCGAGGGATGCTGCAGCTGCCCACCCTTTGGTCACTTTGGCCTGGTGCTGCCCATCCAGGCCAGCCCAGTGCAGCCCAGCCCAGTCGATGCCAGGGCAGCACTGATGGAGGATGATCTCGCTGCTGGGGAGATCGCGGGAGCACCCACAGTTGGTGACAACCGAGCTTGTCAAAGGCACAGGGTGTCTCCGCAGAAAGAAAAGGGCGACTGGAAGAGCTTGGCAGAAGAACAAAAGCTCCAGGGCTCAGCTGCCTCTCCCTGTGACTCTGGGCCGCTCCTGTGATTTATGGGTGGGGCTGCTCCCTTCTGGAGAGCCACCAGGGCCCCACCCCATTCTGAAAGACCCCAGTGTTCCCCAGCAGGCAGTTCCTGGCAGAGCCCGGGCTGGGGCTGGGGACTTTGAGGGAGAAGACCTGCCCCCCTACTCTGCTGGATGTGTGCTGTGAAGATGAGCTGCTCCCCGCTCTGGCCTCAGTTTGCCCACCTTTAAAATGGGAAAGAAGATGGTACAGATAATTTCTCAGCTCCTTCTGGCTCTGATGCTCTGTCATTGCCAAGGTTTAGAATTCTGAGGTTCTTTTAAGGTCCCCCAGGCAGTGGGGATTACAAACACATCCATCGGGCTGGGGATATAGCTCAGTGGAATAAGCGCCTGCCTAGCAAGTGCAGGGTCCTGAGTTCAATCCCCAGTACCGCAAAAAAAAAAAAAAAAAAACACATCCACCTTCTCCTTGGGGGTAATAGGAGGGGGGCATCCACCATAGAACAGGGAGCCACAAAGCGTTCTAACAGCAGCCTCCACTTTTCAAACTCCTGCCATGTGCCAGGCACTGTTCTTGGGGATCCCCCCTCAGTGGATCCACCCCTCCCAGTAGCCTCTTCCCACAAGGCCGCCATTAGGAGCTGCATATACAGCTGGGGAAACCAAGGCAGAAAGCAGTGAACAGATGTCTTGAGTTCATACATGGGACAAACAATGGCGATGGGGTTTAGACCCTGGTCAGACCCCAGAGCTCACACCTGCCGGGGCTCTAGAAGCTTCTTCCCAGAAGGGCCCCCTCCCCCCACCACTCTTGGCCCAAAACCAAGGCGCACGCTCTGGCTGGGGCAGCTGTATTCCAGGCTGGGCGGTCTTGGCAGGCCCTGGGCAGAGGCCTGGTTTTCTCTCTGGGCCAGGGTTGGACCCTGGGAGATGTCTCCAAAATATGTCATTTCTTCCTCTGAGCAACCACATACCACTCTATGGAGGTTCTGAAGAGTTTCCAGACTCAGCTAACCCAGAGAAGCCGAAGGCATGTTCCGGGATCACTGTTTTCTCTTCATCAGCTCCCCAGGCCCTGGGCCCTAGCAGGCGGGTGGGCAGACCTCTGCCAGTTGCTCCACCCTCCTTCCCGACATCTCACGGAGAACCTTGTTCCTAGCGAGGCCGCTGCCTCACTGTGTCCGCCCTATATGCCTATGGAGTGTTCTCATTCTTTCTCCAGGCCTTTGCACATGCTGTCCCCTGCCTGGGACCCCTCAGAGCCTCTGAGGGCTGTGTCCGGTGCTTCCCACTGATTCTGCATTGGTCACTTAATCACATGCAATCTTTATGGTTCTCAAGTAGCTTCATGCTGTGGGGCTGCCGACAACCCAGGGTCCTTAAGGGAGGCTCCGGGCAGCCTCGCTTAGGTTGGAGCAGCTTCCCCATGAATGGAGGCCACTGGATCCTCTGACCTGCTCCAAAGTCAGAGTCAGCCCCCAGCAGGACAGGAAGAGTGAGGGTCCCCGTGCCTGCTGGCCCCAGGAAAGGAGGGCCTCTCCCCTTTTCTGCAGCACTGGGATTGAACCCAGGGCCTCCTCCTGAGCTACATCCCATCCCTTTCTATGTGGAGGCTGGGTCTCACTAAGTCACTAAATTGCCCATACTGGACTCAAGCCTTTGTTCCCACAGTGCTGGGATTACAGCTGGGCATCACCAAGCCCAGCTCGCCCTCTCTTTTTGAAAGGTGAAGTAGAGACTCCCCCAAGAATATTGAGCTACAACTCTTTGGATCCAGTTCAGGTGGAAACCCAGGCTGTGTGCCTGAGCCAGGGCAGAGGAAGGACCGCATGCCGGGCTGCGCTGCCAAACGTGCAGCAGTGGTTCTGTGGGGAGCCCTGACTGGTAGTGCCGCTGGCCTCCCTCGGGGTACACAAATACTCCCGGGGGCGGGGGGCAGGTATCAGTGTCATGTTAGCAACAGGACAAACTCGGAGTGGGGAAGAGATGTGCAAACTAAAGCCTGGCATGACTCCAGGACCCCTCAGAGCAGGTGACCTCAGGAAAGTCACAGAATTTCTCTAAGCCCCCGGCCCTCCGCTGTGAACTGGGCTGTGTGCTATCTTCCAAATAGGGGCTTCCGGCAGGATCTGATGTGACACAGAACGAATATGGCTGGCACAGGGGCAGGGGACACGGGAACTACCCAGTGGGTATGTGCCTGTCCTTCCCTCCCTTAAACTTTCCCAAGGGGAGCCCGGAGGGGACAGGCAGCCCCTTGGTCTTCGACCACCTCCACTGCTGGCTTGTCTCCAAGGGTCAGCCAGAGCGCCAGTGTGAGTGCCAGTGTGACAGTGGATAGAGGTGGGCAATGGGCACATTCTCACACACGAAGGATTTCCAGAGGTGGCAGAGCAGGGCCATGAAACACGCCTGGCCCCAGTGTCTGGACGGAACTCAGGGTCATCATTCTCATTCACTTGACAAACACACCTTCAGGGTCTCTGTTCAGACAGACTGGCGCGGGGACTGAGGTGCAGGGATGTCCACTCTCAAGAGGTCTGCTCAAGACGGACACAGACCCACAGCCACCTCCAGCCCCCTGAAGGAGGGAGGATGTGGGAAGTGGAGACTGTCTGGGAGGCTCGTAGGGAGCCAGAGACTGAGCTGGCTGCAGGCAGATTTCTGCTCTTGAGCCGAGAAAGGGCAGCAGTAAGGGTACAGGACCAGGAAGCAAGGCTAGGAACCTCTGCACAAGCCAAACTGTAGGGAAGCAGAAGACAGAGTGGGCTCTGCTCTCTAAGCTGGGTAGCCATCAGTGTCCTCGCCTGTGGCCTGAGGATATGACCCCTTTGGCAGGCAGAGGTTTGTGGGGGTGGTGGACAGCACTCAGCTCAGCTTGCACCTTGGCCAGTCCAAGTTCACTGAGCAGTGAGCCCATAGGTGCTGGGCTGTGTTATCTCAGACCCTTGGGGTCTGCCTGCAGAATTCAATGAACTAGGGAAGGAAGACAGCGAGCCTGCAGCCATTAATTCCGGGCCCATCCCAGACAACAGCGACAGCCCTCCTTCCATCTCCCCAGCCTCAGTTTCCCTCCTCCAACCAAAGGGCACAAGAGTGGCTGCCTTTGTGTTTTCAAGAGGCCTACATGGGATGGCGGATGTCCCTTCTCAAGTGCTACTGGTGGACAGAGGGTCAGGATGTCTGGAGGCGGTGTTTCTACCACTCTGATACCCAAAGCTCTTCGGACAAAGAGAGAAGGTAGTTCCAGGACTAGGTCCTTGCTGCCAGAAGTCCACTTGCAAGTCCAGCCTAAGTCCCACACGCTATAAGCCTCTTCACACACTTTTCCATAGGAATAGTAAGCTGAACACTCAGCCCTCTCCTAAACCAGTAGGTACATGTCAGGTAGCTGATCCATCAAACAGGCAGCCTGTATCCCACTCCCAGTATGTGTTTCAGGAGGAAGAATCAATGATATACAAAAACAGGATCTCTGCCTCCACGCAGCAGGGGTAGGGGGAACAGGGGATCTGAGTTCACAAGGAGACAAGCCTCACCCTACATGTCACTAGAGGAAACAACTTGGGTCTCAGGTTGCACTCAACAGCTCCAGCCTCCAAGAAGGGCAGTCAGCTGGTGGTCAAGTCAGGCATGGCCACCTCTAACCAGGCAGTGTACTCTAAATGTCACCAAGAGTGAGCTAACTGGCAGTCAGCACACCTAAGGGATCCAGTGGGTTCTTTCTGTCCAAGGAGCTGAAAGTGACTCTGGACATCTCAAGCCACAAAAGGGCAGTTGAGAGCTCGAGGGAGGAGTTCGCGGCAGGGACCCAAAGATCTGCACTGTTGGTATCACAGCCGCTCCAGCATTTCCATGGTTAATACCAGTCTCCATCGTGGGCACCCACCAGACTCGCCTGAGAGGTGTCCTTATGATGACTGTTTCCATCTCTCAGCACCATGGGAGGTGGGTTCTATCATTATCGGCCTCAGGAAATGAGCAGAGTCCAGTTTCCCAGGGGCTCTGCTAGCCAGAAGGACCTTCCACTGGTTCTGTCTTCTTGACACTCTGCAGTACTCAAACTCCAAAGAATGTGTGTGACTTGGGGTACCTAACCTGACAATCCCAGCCACCAAGGTGGCATGTGGTCTGGAGAGCAGGGCAGACTCTAGG
The DNA here is from genome assembly GCA_004027595.1 of Dinomys branickii. Lineage (NCBI taxonomy): Eukaryota > Metazoa > Chordata > Mammalia > Rodentia > Dinomyidae > Dinomys > Dinomys branickii. The sequence goes on along the minus strand of PVLD010005876.1, from coordinate 73,526 downwards.
TAGCATCAGGCCAGTCTCAGAAAGATAGCCCCTCCTCCATGGTCGTCTCTCTTGCTCTCTTGATCTGCAGAGGTGACAGCAGCCTACACCTTTTACACTCCCAGCTCCACACTTACCGGCTCCATCCATAGAATTTCGAATGGCCAATCAGTCCTGGTGAACATGGGCCCCTTCTGCTTCTGGATCTACTGAGGGTGTAAAGTGGGATCTCACCACCTTCCTCCTGCCCGAGAACGTCATCCTGAAGACAGACGCCTCTTCAGAGGTGATGTCATGTGTTTCGCCACCACTGACATCTGTGGTTTCAAAGGAAAGGCTTTGCATCCTCCCACAAATGGAAGATGCTGTGGCCGCATCGCTGCCCTGGGAGTGACAACACGGCTGTCTGTGGACAGACCTGAGTCTGAAACCCTCAGCTCTTCCACTTACAAAAGATCATGAGCATTGGTTCTTACAACAAAAGAAATAAAAGAGGGAGAGGAGAGGAGAGGACAGAGAAAGCAAGAAAGGGAGAAGGATGGGCCCCAGATCATCATTCACCTTTCTGGGACCACGCACAGTCTCAAATCCCACCAGGACGACGGTCACTGCTCACGAGTCCTCTTTTCAAGAGTGCTTTGCCCGCAGCAGACACACACTCATTCTCTTGATGCTGACAGTGTCAGGGGCGCTCCCTCACCCATCTGTGCCAATGAGCACACCAAACACATCTCCCTCACCTGGGGTTTGGTTGACAGTAAAATATCCAGACTGGGGGCTGGGGACCCTACAGCTGTCTAGGTGGTTCTTCCTGGGTCACGTGCTTAGCCCATTCTCACCAGGAGACAGTACAGCAGACAGGAAGGAGCACAGGCAGGAAAGTCAGACGGTCCTGTGCTCGGCTCCTTGCTCACCGCTTACTGACTGCCTGAGGGCCCTGGGCAGGTCACCTGGCCTTCCTGAGCCTCAGTTTCCTCTTCTGCAAAATAAGATTCATTTTACTTCAAACGGTGCTTATAAGGGTCAAATGAAATCAGACAAGTAAATCACAATTCTCAGCTCAATTAGGGTTAGGGATATATAGTCCTTTCCAAACTCTACCTGAAGAGTTTCCCACTAATCTGGATATGAAGGAGGGGTTTCTCCAACCATAGTCAGGATCACGTTCCCCACATACCACTGCACCTGGCACATCACATACGATCAGCATTTGTTGGTAAAAGAATTCCAAGTGGCATTGGGGTGTGATAGAGGGGTGCAAGGTGGTAAGCAAGCTGCTGTTCCCCCCAGGTCATATGCCCATGTGACCTCCAGAAAACCTAGTCATGAATACTAAGCAGCTTCCTCTTTGTTGGCCTCTGCCTTTGAAGTTGTGGATCCCTGCACCACAGACTGAGCAAGTCCCTTAAGCCCTCCGTCGCCCTCCCCAAAGCCTCTCTCTGCCCAACTGCCACAGTGTAGTAAGACTCAGGTGGACGTATGGTCCCTATTCTGAGAGTCCAGGCTGCCCCCCGTATCTGGCCATCAGGCTCTCACTTCTCCCACCCACCCTGCCCAAACTTCTCCAAAGCCAGAAAAGAGACACCGGAGGGAAAAACAGGGAGCAGGAAGAAGCTGGAAGGAGCCTGTGCTCTGTCATTAAATCTTAAAACTGAGCTTCGGTTTCCTCACCTGTGAAAAGAATATGAATGCATCTAGCCCCTGGCTTGACACATTGCCGCTATTGAAAAAAAAAAAAAACACCAGCTATGATATGAGGAAGGGAGCGGTCTTAGGTTGTTAAAGAAGCTTTGTGTGGTAGGAGCGTCCATGTGGGTCTCAGCACCTACCTGGACCACAGGGCTCCACTTTCAGGCTATCAGTTTGCTAAAGGTATTACTGGGGTGTCAGGGATGGAGGTGAAAATTGGTTCCCTCTAAAAGAGTTCTCCTGATTTAAAAAGAAAAATAGAAGTTTCAGGCCATGTGATCTCGGAGATCGCACCAGCTACATTCTCTGCACTTAAAACACACAAAAAAATTATCCCCAAACTGCTTTCCAGGAGGTCTGGAGCGGGAAGGGTGGAGTTTGGGAGGGGCCGGAGCCTTGCGGGGCTGGGGCCGGGTAGCCCTCTCCCGGCTCCCGCGGCTGGAGAAGCCCTACAGAGCCGGAGTCACGCGGAGCGAGGATGAAGTGCCAAGCCGTCACACCTGCTCGCCGCGCGCAGCCCCCGCACTCTCCCCTCGGCAGCTCCTCCGCAGCTCCAGCCAGCCCTTCCCTCCCACCCACCTGCTGACTCGGGGCTGCTGGGCGAGCCCTGGCAGCCCCCCACCAGCCCCAACACCCGCCTTCCCCCGGCTGCGTGCGGCCTAGGCCAGTCCTCACCCGGCCTGCCCACACTCCGCTCTCTGCCGAGAATTCCCCAGGGCCAAGCCAGGCAAGTCCCACACCCGCTTCTCTAGCCGGCGCCCCATCTCTCTCCGGTCGAGCGCAGCACTTCTCGAAGTGCCTAGCAGGTTCACTGGGACCAGAGGAACTGACAGCACCCCGGGGCTGGCCTCGGGAAGCTGGAAGACCAGAGGGTTGAGGGTTTCTCCTCGGGAGAGTCGCGCCGGGGAAAGGGGAGCCGGGAGCAGGAACTTCCGGCCCAGCCACTGCTGTGCGCAGCCGGCTCCTTCCTCCCGCCGATGCTCACAGGGAACCCCCGTCTCAAAGTCGACCACCTGGCGCTCGGTTAGAAAGGGGCAGAAGGGCGCCCTGGTCGTGAGCCGCCCCCAGCAGGGACCACCATCACCCCCCAACGGGCCAGCACCTTTCTAGGTGGCGAATCTGGTTGCCCCTCCCAACGCTGCAGGGCAGCTCCCGGCAGGTGGCCCTGCAAAGCCTGGGCCAGGTGCACCGCTCGCGTCCACTTCCTGGAAGGGCGCCCCCCTCCGGCACTGTCCGGCTCTTGCATCTCGTAGGGGCTCTTGTACCCACCCCCGCTCGCTGGTGTGTCCGCTGCCGCCCCAGACGTCCCCCTGCGCCGCAGGCAAGGAAAGTTTCTCTTCCGCGATCAGGGTCTGCGCCGCCCCTTCACCCCGGCAGCGGGCTCCAAAGCCGCGCAGCTCCCCCAGCCCAGGCCTGCGTGTCCCTGGCGCCCGAAACCCCCTCCCGCAGCCTGCAGAGGCGGACGAAGGGAAAGAGGCGCCAGGACGTCGTCAGCTTTCTGCTGCCCAGCAGCCAGGAGAAGGCAGCTCTAGGGTTCCCCGAGAGCTCGCGGGGTGGGGGTCCTAGAGAAGTCGAGTGTTCCCACCCAGCTCGCCTTGGTCACCGCCCCAGCCCTGCCGCGCTTTTCAGTTCTGCGCACTTGGGGGCAAAGGGGTGTCTTTCGTGTCCCCAACCCCCAACCCCGCTCCCTGCAATGTCCAGGTGAGGGCTCCGGCGCGTTTCAACAAAGCCCAGCGCCTTTTTGGTAGCAGCAGAACCGCAGACCCCCTCCCCCCCCATAATCGTCCCCGGTAGAGGCATCCGAAGGAGGGAGCCTCGCCCCAAAGTTGGGGGAGATTTTTTAATCGACTTTAGAAAGATTCTGATACACTTTTGCGGCGGGGGGGGGCAAAGTACAGGGCTAGCTTTCCGGGGTGGCTCCAACCCCTCCCCCTCTCTGCGTAAAGGACCGCCTTCCAGTCTTAAATTCCGCAGCTCCTACTAGCGCTCGCCAAAGACTGGGGTCGAGGGGTAGCAGGTGGTGAGGTTGCTGTAGAACCGGACATTCCTTCCCGGCAGACACTCTCCAGCTAGCTAGGCACTTGCCAAAGGGAAAAGGGACGTGGCAGAGGCCAGAGCTGAACCTCCACCACCACCCCGTTGGGACAGGGGCCGAGACCCTACCGGTCACAGTGGCTACTTTGGAACACACCCCCCACCACTGCCACCACCTCCCCTGCCAAGTTGGGCTCTGATCCCAGCAAAGCTGCTTCTGGGTAGCCAGGGCTGCCACTCCGCTTAGATGGGGACCAGGATGCCTGACCTTTCGGAATCCCTCACCCAGGGTTCTTTTCTGGGCCCCACCCTCCAGCAGGGCTTGTCACTTTTGCTCTGTTCATCGCTCTAAATGTGCCCATGGCCCCAGGTCCATCACTGCCAGCATTTAAGACCCACCAGGCGGTGGTGCTAGGCTCACAGCTTGGAGCCGGCCTCAGAACCCGCACCCTGGAGCTGCGGAGCCACCAACAGTTCGAGATCAGCGGGCAGCCCCAGAGCCCCAGTCTGCTCTAGCTGGCTCAGCCTTGGCCAGTGACCAGATCCACGTGGGACACACCCACCCCAAGCTGCTCATCCCTCCACACTCCCCTGCGCGCAAGGACCACACACTCCCAGTCCAAGAAGCGCGGAGACCCCAGCCTGCTTGTACCTCCACACATCCCAGCTAGGAACACGCTGGCCTGAGCGTCAGTCCCACCTCCTGTGCACACAGAAAGACTGTCCTCTGCTGTCACTGCCACACACCCCTAAGAGACGAGCACACTCAGAACACGGGTGGAAAGCCACACCTCACGTCCCCACCCTTTACTGCGCTGACACACACGATGGCAGGAGCTCACACACTTCACACCCTCGTGAGGACGCTGCCACTGGCTAACACCCCTCAGCACTTGCTGCCTCTCTCTCTCTGTCTCTCCCTCTATAACTGATCTAGACACTCCAGCACCCCTCCGACACACGCAGACCCACACTGTCTCAACGCGCGCGCGCGCCTCTAAATTCACTCCCGAGCCCTTTCCACGCAGTGCTCCTTCCCGGACACACAGACGCAACAAAGACACACGCCGGCCGGCGCCACACACACACACACACACACACACACACACACACACACACACACAGGCACAAAACCACCAGCGCTCTCTCCAAAAGCACGTCCCCCCCCCCAACCCCTCGCCAAGCCAGCCAGCTGCACAGCCCCGCGCGCCAGGACAGGGCTCGGACCCCAGCCCCTCTCCAACGACCCCGGCCCGCGCTCTTCCCCGCGTCCGTCGCCGCCGGCCGCCTGCACTCACCGCGCGCCAGGTCCAGAATCGTGGCGAGCAGCAGGCAGACGCCGCCGCGGAGGCTCGGGGCGGCTCGCATGGTGCCCGGCAGCTGGCGGCGGAGGCGGCGGGCGGCTAGGTTGGAGCGGGTGGCGGGCGGCGGGGCCCCTCGCCATGGGCTCAGGCGCGCTCTTGCCTCCGGCCGCGGGCCGAGGCGGAGACCAGCAGCTCCGGGCGCCGCGGAGGCGCCCCCATACCGCTCTGGCTGGGCCCTGGGCGCCGGGCTCGACTCGGCTGGGGCGGTGCGGGGCGCTGCGACCCTCGCGCTCCGGGCGTCCTCAGGGCGCGCGGCAGCTTACGGCTCCTCGCTGCGCGCGGCGCCCACCGTGGCCCGGAGTCAGATCGGCGGCGGCGGCGGCGGAGTTCGGAGAGGAATCGCGCTCCTTCCTCGCGCTCGCTTCTGCCGGCCGCGCGAGCGCCCCCTCCCCGCGCTCCCTCCGTCCCTCCCCCTCTCCCCGCCCCCCGCCCCCCGCCCTCCCCGCGCCGCGCTCTCCGCTGTATTATACAGACTTCTCTTTAATCCTTTCTGGGCTGTTCGGCTCTCGTCCGCTAAGCCGATTTATTGCAGGAAGGAGAGCTCACCCCCTCCCCCTTCCCCTCCCCCTGCTCCCTCGTCCCTTGTCCCCTGCCCGCCCTCCCCAACCCGAGATCTCCCCAGGCGTTCACACCACAACTCCCTCGCCCGCTCCTGGCCGTCTTTACTTCCTCCCCTCCCCCAGGCGGCTGGCCCTCCAGAGGCCACGCTCCTTCTGGTCCCCTCCAGACAGCCCTGGGACAGCCCTGGGACACCCCTGCCCCAGCCGCTCTCCTCTGAGCGAAGCCATCCCGGCTGCGCGCGGAGCGGGCAGGGTGTGGCTCCGAGTGCTGCCATGCCGGGTATGAAGGGTCGAGGGGCTTCAGTGCGTGGCTGCCCCTCCCTCAGGACCCCGTGGGGATACGCTGTGTTCTTTTCTCCCCCCAGAACGGCCGTCTCCCGGGGCCCTGCCGGGAAAGAGAAGGCGCTGCCTGTTCCCCGCCCGAGGAGACCCAGCCTTCGCCCTTTTGTCCGTCCCGACACCTGCCTCACCCAGTCCGGGAAGTGGAGGTGCGGGCCGCTCCTGTCCTGTCAGTGCTCTGCCACGGGCACCCGCCCACAGATCCTGAGCACACAGCTTTGAGCCTCGGCCCCACGGGAGAAAGGATGGGAGCCCTGGGGGCTGGTGGGGGTGGGGTGGGGCTCAGGTAGAGAAATCCAGGCATGGAATTTCAACATCGGTGCGGACGAGGAGCTAGACTGGCAAGACCCAGAAAGGCCAGCACAACTACGGGTCAAATCCCGTGACCGGGTGTCTTTTCTATGGCCCCAGCTGCCCAGGCTCTGGCAGGTTCCAGCAGGTCGCTGTTTACCTGGGTGGGCAATGGGTACACCGCCAGTTCCATCTCCAGCAGCCCTTGGGAGTTTGGGGTCGGGTGGGGAGCGGGGAGGGAGGCCGTGAGTGGTTGCTGGGCAGACTCAGAGAGCCCTGGGCAGTGATGCCCCTAGCCGGGAGCTGTTCCTGGCTTTACCTTCCCAGGCCTCAGCCCTTAGCCTCCCAAGGCAGCCAGGCTGCAGCTCAGCTAGCTTCCCCGCCCCGGGGAAAGGAGCGATTTGCATTTATGAAGATCTGAAAGCATACGTTCACCTGACAGGCTTTAGAATGATCCTCTCAGTAAAATAATAATAATGATCGTAATAAACCCTTATAAATAGGTGTTTGATTACAGTTTGTCCCTACGTGGGTATTTTTTTTTTTTTTGAATCAGACTAATTGGTTGCCAGGCTGATTGGGCTGGATATGGCTTGCATGCGAGAGTCTCGGGCCTTTCTCCTCCCTTTGGCTGGCTCTCCTTTGCTCCCCACCCCCCCCCACCCCAGTCTTCCTTTCTCCTGGCTGCAGAGGGTTAGCTCGAGGTCACCTCTCCCCTCCCTCTTTTTGGGCGGACTCAGCCATACCTTGGGGGCACAGTCTCTCGCCTGCTGCCCCCTGTCCTCCCCATGTCCACTTGTGCCTCAAAAAAACACCAGCAGAAACAAAATCCCATCACACTTCTAAGTTCCTTGGGCAAGGGGCTCCCTCGCCAGGGCTCTGCAGGTGGACACATTGGGAAATCCCGCTCTCAGAGCCCAGCTGCATGCCAGATGTAGCCAGGCAGGTGGGCAGGGGGGTGAGTATGGAACGGGGGAGGCCCCCTGGCTGCACCCGCTGCAGCTCTGCCCCTGGGAGGATGCAGGGAGTAGTGGGATTCCAGCCCCCCCGTACTTGGGGGTGCTTTCGCCCACCCCTAGGCCATACCAGCTGGGAAAGGAGCCCCACAGAGAGAAAGAGGAGCTAAGGAGTTGTCTCTGTGATGCTCCCTGTGAGTGATATCTGGGGAGAGGCAAGTGAGGAGGAAAGAAAGCCTGATAACAACTAGGCATTTAGGTCCAATATTTGGGCCTAGGATACAGTGACCTCAACCCTCCTTCAGCCCCAGGACCTTTGCACCATCCATACTCTTTTTAATATTGCTCTGTATTAAAAATACTGGTCCTCCTAGCCAGTGGCACATAGCAGGCCCTCAATGACTGTCTGTTGAGTGCCTGCACAGAAGAATCCACGCATGGATGTAGGACACTTTGTCTCATCCATGCCATTCCTTGGCTCTGAGTGCAAGGCTGGCCCTTGGTAAGCTAGTAGGCAGCCTGTGGCAGTGAACCGAGGCAGAGAATGTGGCCAGATCCACCAGAGAGAAGACATCCTGCACAGAGTCACAGTTGGTTTTCCCAGAAGGGGCATGGCTGCCATCCACATGTCTGTTACTATAGGATAATGACAAACAGCAAAACTCCTAACTCTGCTGCTCCCCTAGCAAAGCCGGCACCTCCAGCCCGTTTCACAACACACAGCTTTTCAGCCTCTCCTTATGCACCAGAGAAAGGCATCTCTGGAGCACTGGGAGCTACAGTTAGCAGAGGGCACAGGGTGACTTAGCCAGAGAAGAAGTCACCCAAGACAGCGGCGCTTTTAATTGGCCCATCGTTTCCTGGCTTCTGTCTCCTAACAGACTGGCCCCCTGAGGCAAGCCTCCCATTTTTCTGTCCTGGCACTCAGACCTATGAGTCACAGGAGAATAGGCCCCTTCCCTGGGCAATGGACTAGCAGCAGACCTGGGCCTCTGGGCGGCAGGTCCCTGTAGTTGCTGCTGTCTGCCCTCCGTCTTTACCGTCCATGATGCTGATCCAGGCTCTCCCGACAGAGGGCGCTACTGCACAAAGCAAGTGTTCCCTACCCTCCCCCAAGGAGCCTTCCTAGAGGTCAAAGGGGCGATTTGCGACCTCTAGTTGGCGTCTTTCTCGGAGAGGGCAGAGATGCAGCAGTATATCATTACTTCTTCCTCCCTGGCTTGCCAGGAGGTAGAATTCTCCGCTTTGGGGAGCAACATTTGTGGGGCTTGAGAATTAATATTGAGAGTATTAGGCATTTATGAAAGTACTTCTCTGCACCAGACACCATTATTCAGTGTGTACATACAAACTCCAGGCCTCACACTCACATATGAACGAGTACTAGCATAATTCCTGTTCTACAGATGAAAACACTGAGGCAAACAGAAGTTAAGCAACTTGCCTAATACAACACAGCTAGTAATAGAGTCAAATTTGATCAAGAAACAACTTCAGACTCCGCACTCTTCAATGCCTTCCATCACCAACAAGCATACGTGCACATATATGACATATGTAGATATACACACACACACACACACAGACTCACACATACACCCCAGAAGCAGTGTTTGGATGGGAAAATGTCTATGAGTCCAGAGCATGTTCAATCTCTTGCCCCATTTAATCCACACAAAAGCCCTTTTCAGCAACTTTACTTCTGTCCCATTTGTGGATAAGAAGCTGAGTCTCTGTGAAGTGAAAAGAATTGCTAGATGGACAAGGGAGAGGAGCACTGGATTCTGGGTAGAGGAGGGTTGAATTCTGGGTAGAGAAGTGTTGGCTTCTGGGTAAAGGAGAGATCCTGGAACAGGAATCAGATGTGGGCCTTTCTGCTGTGCCCTAGAGCTCTGCCTCTCTCCTCCCCTCGCTCTCTGTCATCCACATACATCTACATGCCCCTCTAGCCCCGGGCTCCTCCTGCCCTGCCCTCCTCTGCCTCTCTCTGTGCTGGGAACTCAGCACCCACCAGCCTGCATCCCAGGCAGAACCAAGTTTTTCACCATTTGTCTAAACTATACGCCACTGAAAGCGATGCCTGAACATCAGTGACCCAAATCAACTTGAGACTGGCCACCTGGAATTAAGTTCACCACTGCCTTAATGGATAGAGGTCCAGTGGTGATAAGGTTCCAGCAGGTCTTCCCCAAGGATGACCCCAGCAGGTTTCTGTGGGAATCTCCAGCTGAGGGAAGTGGAGGGAGCTCAGTACAGTCCCGGAGCAGGGTGTCAGAGACCAGCTGGAGCAGAGAGAAGCTGGAGACCAGTGCTCCCCAGACTAAGTCTCCAGAGCAAGTTGTCTTTCAAGTTTGTAATAACACTTTCTTGAAAGAGGTTGCCATGGCTAAATACATTTGAGAAATACTACATACAAGCCCATTCCCTACTTCTTAGGGAGTTATAGTTCACACAAGCACATAAGAAGCTCTGAGAAGTCCTATGACTGTATTTTGTTTCTTAGTTTTTTTCATTGAAATCATTAGCTCTTCTTTCAATAAATCGTTATTAACACCTGTAAGCAAGAGTTCTAGAGATCCCAGGACCAGAAATGCTGGACCGGCCCTGAATGAACCTACAGACCCCTGCCCTGATGACTGTGGAAATAGTAGTAATCGTGAGGAGAATAAGAACAACCACTGCAAATTGATGACACTTCCTGAGAACTTACTAGGGACCAGGTCCTGCTAAGTGCTTTGCTCATACTAACTAATCAAGTCCTCTCCACATACCTTTGAGATAGATTCTGTCTTTAGATCTCTAAAATGCACCAGGAAACTAGACACCGAGAAGCCCTTCACCTAAGGTCACAGAGTCAGTACCTGGTGAACCCAGATAATCTCTACTAATTAGCCTTTCTGCTTCCACATCAACCCCACCCCATGCATCCTCTATGCCGTGTTGGAGAAATCTCTCCCTGTGCAGATGTGACAATGTGTGGACCTCAGCTCCTCTGCTCTTTATATCACTGGGCTCCCTAATGTCTGTGAGGAAGCCTTGCTCTCCACGCCACAGGGCCAAGTGTATCCTTTCCTCCTTAAGATAGCACCTGTAACACTGCTTTTGTGTATCTCTGAGATGTACCCAACCAGAGGGTAAGGGCCATAGCTCATTCAACTCTTCTTAACCATTCATGCCTGGCAGGTCGTAGGAGCTCAAGAAAGTGACTCTTGGATGGAATAAAGGAAGAAGAGAAAGAATGATTGGATGGATGGATGGATAGATGGATGGATGGATGGATGGGTGGACAGATGGACTGATGGGTAGCTGGTGGGGTGGTGGGTGGGTGGGTGGATGCATAAGTGTGTGCGTGGGTGGGTGGACTGATGGATGGATGCATGGATGGACTGACGGGTGGCTGGAAGGGTGGGTGGACGGATGGTTGGATGGATGGACGGGTAGATATGAGAACGTGTAGGTAGGTGGTTGGGTGGATGGTGTGAGAATTACTGAGGAGATGGACAGATGGATGGATGGGTGAGTGATGGGGATGGGAGGACTGGCAGACAGATGAAGTAGAGAAAGGCTTTAGGGTAGATGAGCACACGGATGGAGGTGTGGATCGATGAATCAAGAGCAGAAACCATCGGCAAGATTTTCACTTTTCCTGTAACGCTGCACGGCTAAGTGTGAGAGTCCTGGACCGACAGATGTCAGGCGCAGGTAGGTGCTGCCTCCAGATGCAGACACGCACAGTGGTGAACAGCAGAGGCGCCACAGCTGGCTTGCCTGGGTTCCAACCCCAGCTTCAGCACTCAAAACCGTGGAAGGTGGTTAGGAAGGAAGAAGGCCGGGTTGGAATGGAGGACCTGTTACAAGGACTTCTGCAAATGGTCTAACCTCCTCGTGCCCCAGTTCCCTCATCTGTAGCGTGGGGGTGGGGACCAGAGCACTCACCTCATTGGCCTGCGGTGATTAAATAAGCTTCAGATGACGTAAGCGCTCTGTAAGCACTGGCTAGAACCAATTTACCCACAACCGAGTCAGACGGCGATGCTCTAGTGACCCCGCTGTGGCTTCTTCTCCTCATCCCCAGCCCCCTGCACTGCAAAGGAGAAAACGAGGGGCTGAATAAAAACCACAGAGTCAAGAGCTCACGGGACTTGCCGACCGTGGCCCCAAGCCAAAGAACACCAAAGGGAACAGACTTGCAACTGCCCCGTCCTCTGTGGCTCTTCACAGCATTGGTTAGTGCATTCCCGGCTTTGGGCTGTTGTCTCCACCTTGTCAATTCCAGGCTGAGACCTGGCGAGTCGCTCCAGACCCCTCCCTTTCTTCCGTTCCTGGTCAAACTGCAATACCGAACATTGACGAAAGGTGGCGCCATCTAATATGTGATTTGTCCCATTTTTATATCTTTCAAATGGAGAATCTTTACTTTGTACAGTGAATCAGCTTTATTCCGCAATTTTTTTAGGCTTTAGTATATCTACAATAAAGCATCACATCACTGAATACCTATACTTAAGTTTCCTGGTTAGCCACATTTTTGTGGTGGGCCCATACTACTACAGATGAGAATATCAAGGCCCTGAGCAAAGTTCCTTGCAGCTTTGTCATTTTTGGTATTCACCATTCCAGTACCATAAAATAGCAATGCTCTCTCCAGCCGATTTGCCAATGTGGTCTCCCCAACTTGCACAGTACCTCCTGGAAGGCTTGGCTTATCTCTCTCTGTTTCTTGGTATCTTCCCTGCCACTGTGCTCTTTCCGGGGTCACGTGGTTTTGGAGGGGCCAGGAAGCAAAGAAGGGCGGTCCAGCTAACCAGATCAGCCATTCTTTGGGGGGTGTAAAATATTTCTTACAGCAGGGCTCTGGCTAATTATACAAGCCACTGGGTGAGAGCTGACCCTTTCCACCTCTCCCCAGCAGCTTGCTTTCCATCTTGGATTTCTAGGTCCTGAAACATTGGCGAACACTCCAATTTGATTTAGGGGACAGAAGGTAATTTCATTTCTTTGGGCTTCACAATTCTACTCGTAAGTGGCGACGCTGAGCCTGCTCTGCCAGATCCCCAACAGCCAGTTTTGTTCAGGCACAAATCTACCCCCACCCCCCTTCTCTTTGCTCCTTCTCTTCCCTTCCCTCCCCTCTTCTCCCTCACCCCCTGCTCCTTCTCTCCCTTCCTGTGCCATTCCATTTGAAAGGTACAAAGATCTGCCATAAGCAGATCTTCTGCTTATGTCCCTGAGTTCAGGCTCAGGAGCCTGGGCTTCTGAATGAGGTGAGACCTTGGAAGGACCTGAGTTAGCCAGACAGAGACCAACCTCGAGGGCAGAGCCGTAGAAACCAAGCCTCACAGACAGGTACCAGAGGTGGCTGTCGGGAGCACTGGAGCCCGGGTGGGAAGGTCGGAGAGGCCACGAGTTAGATGAGGTCTCTGGGGACCACACAAGGCAGTGCTGCGGAGGGACGCAGAGGAAGACTGAAAATTGCTCTAACGGCCTGCGCGCAGCAAGATGATCAGGACACACGCACCCATCGTGGGATCAGATGACTCTGACATTAGATCCCCCTGCTGACCTGCCCCTTCCCAGGCCCCCAAGGGTCCCTACGCCTTCATGATTGCAGCCTTTACATCTCTGCCAAGGTGCCCTTCCTCCCTGTTCCAGTCCCTAGCTCTCCACTGATGATGAAAATAATCTTGGTCACCTGACTCTTCCACCCCTTAGTGAATCGACCTCTTAGTGAATCAGGCAGGAGGAGGCTTTGGGGGCACAAGGAGAGTCCTTCTTCTCTCAGACAGGGTGCTAAGGAAGCCTGACTGGGAACAGAGCAAAGGGTCCAGCCCTAGAATGGCACATGTTCATGGGCCCCGAGCCCTGAGCGCATCACACCAGGGTCCCTAGATCAGTGGCTCTGATGGGTCACCACAGACCACATCAAAGGCCTCAGGTGTGCATTGGGCTTCTGCTCTGGAACAGACTCTCACCTGGGGGCCAGCGACACAGAGGCCCAAGGATATGGTTTGTGCTCTGGAGACTCACAGTTGGCAGGGCTAAGGACACATTCAAGACCTTTGGAGCCAGCACCAGTGCAGCCAGCTTCACTCACTTGCCTGATCTCCCGGCCATTAGAACCCATGTCCACCTGCCCAGCCACTAGGCTTCAACCTCCCAGGTCCCCAGAGGACCTCAGGCACTGCCCCAGGTCTCAACTTGTGCAGGAAGCGCAGTTTAGCACAGGCACTAGGGCATGATCACGGTGACAAGCTGTTTGGACTCCTCCCCTGCTCCCCAGAGCCAGCAGCTACTTCCAGCGCCCCCAGAGGGGCTCCTGAGGCCATCACCACACCGGCTCCTGCTAAAGCTCTGCTCACATCCCAGTCTGTGGTGCTCGTGAAGCTCTTTCTCATTGCAGAGCCCTGTCCATGCTGTCCCCCATGCCAGAAGTGCCCTTCCCCCTCCAGATTCTCTCCCTTGCCCTGCACCCGCCCCCATGCAAGTGCCAAACTGGCTGATTGCTGCTCATGCTCCCAGATTCCCAGGCTCCCAGGCTCAGCTTTAGCTGTCAGGAGTTCAGGAAGTCTGCGGCACATGCCTTCCCTTGTATCCCATAGCTACTGTGCTCGCCCCAGGGAGTTGGGAGTACAGTGGGAAAAGGCGGGTAGGGAGAGCAGGGAGGCAGAAGCCTCTGTCTAGAGCAAGGGGCAGATTCGGCAGTCAGAACAGTCAGAGTACCAGTGAAAGCTCACAGTGGCAGGAAGTAAGGTCCAGGATGGTTCGGTTCTTACCATGGCTGCTCTGACTGGACCAATAGCAAAGGTGTTGGTCCTGCTCTAAGAACTCTTAGCCCATGGAAGCCTCTGACAACTTGTTTCAGAGGAAGAAGGAGCAGCCAGCCACAGTGGCTCAGACCTGTAACCCTAGCACTCTAGGAGGCTGAGGCAGGAAAATCCCAAATTAGAGGCCAGCCTGGGCAACTGAGCAACTTAGTAAGACCTTGTCTCAAAGTAAAAGGGCTAGGATGTAGCACTTGGTAGAACATTCATTTTAGAGGAGCAGAGGCAGAAGCCCCTAGATGCCTGCAGACCACTCTCGGGGCATGAGTTTGGGGGTGTGTAAAGGGAGCGTGTTGAGGCCCCTATGTTCTGCTCAAGATAGCACCCAGAATCAACTCTCTGTGTTCCAGCACCCAGAGGCCAAGGGTCTTTAGGTCCAGTGTTTACAGACCAAGATGGTGCATTCCACCGTGTCCAGCTGCCCCTTGCAGTCACGAGGATGCAGCCTCTCCCCGGCGCCGCCCCTCATGCAGCAGTTCCGTAAACCCCATATTTCACACCACGAGTGGCTGCATTTCAGTGGTGGGTGAAGTGTTTTTATTTTTATCACACATGCAGGCATATAAATATGTACAAGGAGCTCAGAAGCACTTTAGGGTCTCTCTGGAAGCAATGCTCAGTGTGAGTACGAGGGAGCGTGGTAATTAGTTCATCCGGCCACAGACGCCACGGGGGGGGGGGGACGCGCCACATCTGCCACCATGCCCAGCCGCATTGCCTGTGAGCAACATCTGCCTTCGCAGTCCCCAGGAACAGCGCAATGTCTTGGCAAACTTTCCAGAACAAAACTCAAAAAAAAAAAAAAATCTTCATTTCCACCTTAGCTCTGTCACTTGTCAGCTCTGTGACCTTGAATATGTTCTTTCCGTGTCTGGGTCTTGGCATCTATATTCATAAAACAGGGTTAATCGTGTCTTCCCTGTGTGCTTCCCAGGCTTTTTTTTTTCTTTTATAGATCAAATACGATGAGGAGTTTGAAACGGGCTCTGAAGCGGGAACGTGCCACCGTAAGAGGCTCATTGTCATTCCTCCCCAGCCTCACACCCCAAGCAGGTTAGCGACAGCGCCAGGCTGAGCCCAGTAATGTGGACAATGCATGCAACAAGTACTGCGGCCTCCTCACCCGCCCCGGAGAGGAGAGCGCTGTTGCCGTCATCCTGCTCGGCCGGTACTTTACATACATTTTTGCATTTGAACCTGGCAGGGTCTCGGGTGGGATGGACTATTCCTGAGAACTGAGGAAGAAGGTGCAGCCCAGGAGAGTTCAGTGGTGGAGTGGGCGTGAGGGAGGTCACAGGGAAGCTTTCCCCCAGGCGGCCCTGTACCTGCGCTTTCTCCAGGTGACCCTCCATCTGCGCCACTTGGGCAGGGGCTGTACCGTCCTGTGGTCTATTGGGCTGCTGGCTGAAGCGCGAGCACAAGGCCTGGCCAATGGCATCTCTGAAAGCTGTGTCCTTACAGTCCAGGGCCGGCTTTTATCATGCTCAGGCCAAAGCAGAGAGAGGGTGGCTTTCATCTGCCTGGCCGCAGAGGCACAGGCAGACAGAGAGGAGCTGAGAGCTCGGTGGGGAAGTGTCCAGTGGAAGATGATTTCAGAGCAATTACAGCTCTCTGATAGCCAAGGACCAGGCTCAAGGATGTGGAGCGCTGGCCTCTCATCTCTGAACCTCATGCCCTGGGCTACGGGTGGTCAGACAGAGGCAGGTGCTCTCTTCCTCGGGTCAAGTCACCCCAGGAGGCCAGCTGGAAGCCCCCTCTCCCCGAGGACTCTCAGGCCCAGGCCCATGGAGGTCACTCAGCAGCTAGACTTGGAGCTCCTGTGGAGGTGAAACAAGCAGGGCAAGCATGGGGTTCAAGAACCCAAGACCAAGCTGGTCTGAAGGAGAAAATCAGTGCTCCAGGAAGGAGGGCCCAGGCACTATGGGGAGGCAGGGGCAGAGCCTGCAGGCGGGCAGCAGCCACGGCCACAGGAGTGGGGATGCAGTGCTGTCTTTGCTTGTCCGTGAAGGCATCCGGAGGCCGCCAGAGGCGGCTCGCGTGGAGCCCGGCATGACTGAACTGCAGATGGGGGCTGAGAGCTGTGGAATCGGAAACCTGCTCTCTCCAGCTTGATTTTCCTCTTTATCTCCTGGCTAATTTATATCAGACTGCGGGACATCTGCAAGGGGCAGCCTAAGTCAGGCAAGTCGTGGAGTGGCGGGGGAAAGGAGGCATGAGGAGGTGGCTTGGAGGCCAAGGTAGGATCCCAGGGAACCTTCCCACCTGCACAGGTGCTGGTGACAGGAGCACGTCCCTTCCTCTCTAATTTAATTGTGGTAAGACACTCAAACCATAAGCGGAACCATCTTAGCCATCTGTAAGGGTACAGCGCAGCAGTGTGAAGTAGATTCCCATTGTTACGCAATCAATCTCTAGGACATTTTCATCTTGCGAAATTGAAACTCCCCATGCCCCCCCCTGCTGCCCCGGCAACCGTCATCCCCATTTCCATTTCCAGATTCCTCCCATAAGTAGCTCAATGCAATCTTTCTCTTTTCCTGACTGGTTTGTTTCATTTAGCATAATGTCTTCAGAATTCATTTACTTCGTAGCATGTGTCAGAATTGCCTTACTTTTTACGGCTGAATACTATTCCCTTATACAGGGTGCACACATCATGTTTTGCTCACCTATCAGTGGGCTCCTAGGTTGCTTCCGCCTCTGGGCTGTTGTGAATAACACTGCTGTGTACACAGCTGTGTACATATCTCCTTAATATCCTGTTCTCAGTCCTTTTGGTTTTGACATCTACCCAGAAGTGGGCTGGCTGGATCACAGAGTTAATGACTGCAGGAGAGCAGACTTTCCCAGACAACCAGCACACACAGCAGCAGGGGTCAGATGCTCGTTGACCAAATGGATGGCGGTGGCTCCCAAATTCTAGACAGGAAATCCCACCAGGGCTCTTGCTCATGATAGAAGCTCAGTGGATGAATGAGTGAATGAATATGCATTTGACTGCTTTGAGCTGCTTTTCTCCATAAATGAAGACTATCTGGGGAAGAGGCAGGGCCAAGGGCATGCCCCAAATGCTCTCTCCACCCCACTTGGTACAAAGCAAGGGTGAGCAGGGAGGAGGGGAGGATGAGGGGGGAGAGCCAAGCCCACTGCCAAGCGCCCTCCGGGAGGTTCAGCTGATCCCCCGAGAAAACAACCCCTGAGGGCTTCTGGCCGGCAGGGACTTGGAGCTGAGCTTCCCCTCACTTGGCCCAGCACCATGGTCAGGGTAGGCTGCAGGGAGTTGAGTCTGTGGGCAAGAGGCAGCTTCACGCAGGACAGTGGCATGATCTGATGTGCATTCAATCATTCAGCAACATTGGGGCTGGAACCCAGGCCGTCATGCACCCCAGGCAAGCGCTCTACCACTGCGCCACTCCCGGCCTTGGTATTTCTGAAAGGCCTTTCTGGCTGCCTCGTGAAGGATCAGAAGGGGAGGATGAAAAGAAATGAGGCCACCAGGCAGAAGGCCACCGAGGGATGACAGTGGCCGCAACAGAGTGGCCACAGAGATGAGGGGACTGACAGAGGCACCTGAGGCCTCATCCCAGCAAGGAGAAGCTGTGCAGGAGAGCTGTCACCTGGAGAAACAGTCTCTGTCTCAGAGGCAGGTGACAGCCGGGATAAAGCATGGTGCAGTTTGACCCTACCCACAAATCCAATTTGCACACATCTACTTCCGATGGAGTTTGCCTTCCCCTGGAGTGGGAGGTCAGGGGCAACATGCTGCTGATGGGTCCTTATGATAAGGGAAGTGGCCCTGGAGGGGAGGAACTGGCTCTGGCCTGCAGAGCTCTGTTGAGAGCTCCCAGGAGCCAGCCCTGCTCAGAGAGAGCCCCGGGCTCATACCCTGCATGGAAAGGCATTGAGCTTCTACATCACAGCAAGCCTTTGTCCAGCTGTGAGGCATGCAGCAATGCAGGGGACAACAAAGCTCCTCCCCCTCCTGGCTCTTTCCCCAGGCTAGGAGGACAGGCAGGCTCTCAAGTAGCTCCAGGCTCCCTCTAGGCCCCTCTCTTGCTCACGCTAATGAAGTCAACTCCTCTGCTGCCAGCAGCCCCATGGAGATGGAGGAGAGGAACTGAGGGAGGACAGCAGCTGGGTGACACCGGGGAGGACCTGAGCACTCATTCAGCACCATGAGGAATGGGATCATGCTAACCACTGCGGGAGGGTGTTTGAAAGTGGATCCAGCCTCAGGGAAGTCCTGACATTGGCCAAGACCTGGATTGTAGGCTGTGAGAATCCCAAGCAAGGGGCTCAGCTAAGCCCCACCTGGATTCCTGACTGCCAGTTCTCTTGAGACTATAAATGCTGCTTTTTAAAATTTTGGAGGTGACTTGTTTTCTTTCTTTCTTTCTTTCTTTCTTTCTTTCTTTCTTTCTTTCTTTCTTTCTTTCTTTCTTTCTTTCTTTCTGTCTCTCTGTCTTTCTTTGTTGAAGCCAGGGCTTTCACACTCAGCTATATCCCCAGCCCTTTCTCTTTTTATTTTAGGGCAGAGTTTGCATAAGTCTCTAAATTGTCCAAACTGGATTTAAACTTGCAGTCCTCCTGCCTCAGCCTTCCAGAGTGCTGGAATTAAAGACTTGTGCCACTACACCCTTCAGAATTTGAGTCTTGAGCTGAAGAGCAAAGATTCTGTGCTTGACCCAACGTTAGTCCAGCTCCTGAAACTTCTCCTAGGCCTGTTCCTGGTAGAATCCAGTTTTAGCAAGAACTCCACTAAATTGGTGTAGGCAGACTTCTCTGTCTTCTATATCTGACTGCCCTCTGGATCTAATATCTGATCTGCTTCCCCGTCCTCTGCCAGTCCCCAGGTGATGTCTGGTCACCCCAGCCTGCCTCCAGCAAGAATTCTGCCGCTTCCTTTAGCCTGTAGTGTTTCCTCTTGGTAATTTTCCACTCTCTGACCCCGTTGCCTGTAAATTCCCACTTGCCGTGCTGTGTGCAGAGCTGAGCCGGCTCTCTGCTAAGCTCTCCCCGCTAGTGCTATGTTCTGAATCAAATCCCTATCTACTGCTTCACCGTCCAGCTCTGTTTTTCTTTGACAGGACAGAGAATGCAGAGAAGGCCCGTTCCAGAGCAAGTGGCCTATGTCTGCTCCAGCTCAGCCACAGCTAGAAGGGCCTTGGCTTCCAGGATTGCAGGCTGACCTTGACACTCTCCTGCTCAGGCCCTGCCCAGCTGGCTTCTGCACTTGCTCACCAAGATGCTGGAGCAGATCTGCAAGCCAGAGCCTCTTATAACCTAGGCAGGGGGAGCTGGCTCCAGGGAGGGCTGCCCGGGACCATCCATTCCCCAGCCTGACTTCCCGGCCAGTGTCCCCCTCCTCTGTGCCTCACATCCACTCCCCTTGGAAATTACAACTTTCTCTCTTTCTGCTCATATCTTCTCTGACCTTTCTCTGCCCCACCCCTGAAGTCTGTGTACTAATTAGCTAAGTAATAGCATGGCAAGACTATGATTCCTCATTAGCTCTGGAGAGGTTCCCTGCTACTGACTGATAGACATCTACAAGAAAATTAACTCCAATGCAAGGACTCCCTAATCAAGATTAATGAAGGGGTGGGGTAGGGGATGCTGGAACCCATAGTCCTCCATGAGCCTCCAGGGCGGGGTGGGGGTGTATGTGCCAAGCAGGAGTATTGGGGAGCACAGAAGAGGAGGTGAGAGGTCACAAGGTTAGTCTCAGTGTTCAAGAGTTTGCTACCCTCCTTAGGCAGAATGAGTCCCTAAGTGAATGCAGGGTTTTCAGTCTACTGAGAGCCAGGCTGTGGCATCGAAATGAGCAAACCAGGCTCCTTGCCTAATTAGGTAGTAATTACAGCAGAGGGAATCGCCAACATTTATTGAGCACTTACTATCTTCTCGGCATCATCCTCAGTACTTAACATGTATTAATATCTTTAATCTTTACAGCATAACTATTATGGACCACAATTTGCTGATAAGGGAACAGAGAAGTCCAGCAAATTGGCCAAGGCCTCAGAAATCAGAGCCGGAAGGAGGATGCAGACCCCGAGCACTGATCTCTAAGCAGCATCGCACAGCCCGTCAGTGAGCACACAGTGGTAGTGGTGCGGGCAGGTATGGGGCATGAGGGAGCCCGAGATGGGGAAGGCTCAAAGCTGCCCAGGCAACAGACAGAGTTCCACAAAGGGAGAGCCTCTGAGCTGGGTCTCAAAGGAGAAATGGACTCTCGCCTAGTGGAGGGTTGGTTGATTGATTCACTAATTCACTCACCCCACACACAAGTGCCAGGCCCCAGAGGAGAAGCAGAAAACACCAAGCACAACAAAAACAGGAACAGAGTGTCCAGTGTAGACAGAGAGGAGAGGCTGACACGGAACAAATACCCACACAAGCTGTTTGTCTGCCCAGGGCTGTGGAATTACAAGGCACTTGTGCAGGTCTCTTGGAACCCTGCCTCTTTGACACCCACCCTGGCCCAGCCCCACCCACCATGATCACGCCTTGGGGCTGGAGAGTGGTGGACTCAGAGGATGTGGCTGGAGCTCAGCTGGTGTGTATTCATCAGGCAGCTCTCAGGGACACCCAGGGCATTCGGTTCTCATGCTCCACACTCCCACGTCCTTCCTGTCAGTTAAGGCAAGACCTTGAAGGTGCACACTGTTATGGGTAGGTCTAGAATGTCCCCCACAAGCCTCTTGCCTCCAGAGGTGAAGTTTGGGGAAGGCGATTGGATCACAGGAGCACCATACTCCCCAGTGGGTTGATTCATGGATGAATGCATAGGTAAAGGCACTGTTAAAAACTGGAATCTGGTTGGAGGAGGCAGATCCCTGGAGGTGAGACCTGGGAGGGGGTATCTCCCTCCTCAGTTCTCCCCTTTTCTCTCTGCTTTCTGGCTTCTACTGTGCCATTTCTGGCTTGGAGCTGGCCTACCATGGACTAAATCCCTTAAAACCACGAGCCACATTAAAGCTGTCCTCCTTTTAGTTGTGCATGTCAGGCATTGGGTCTCAGCAAGGAGAAAGCTGATACACACACTGTTTTCCTCTCACATCCCACAAAGCATCTGTCTCAGTTACTTTTCTCATTGCTGAGACAAAATACCCAAGACCCAAAGTTAAAGGAGGGAAGTTTGGCTCACAGTTTGTAGAGGTTTCAGTCCATTATCAGTTGGCCCAAAGGCAGGGCGGCATGGCAGAGGGGCATCACAGAGGAGAAACAGTCCGTGGTAAAGCAGGGCAGGCAGAAGGCAGTAGGCAGCAAAGTAGTGAAGAAGCAGCAAGCAGCAACAGCAGCAAATGACCACAGCAGCCCTCTTTCTGGCCCTTGTAGTCTATCAAGACTATCTACCCTCAGGGCAGGTAGCACTCACATCCAGCATGGGGCACCCTTAATCCTAGCATCACACCATGAATCAATCCCAGCATCACATCCTTGATCCCAGCATCAAGCACGCTAGATCCAAACACCTTCAGAAAGACTCACCTATGACTGCATGAGGCTTTGGCGGGGGAGAAATCTAGATACAAACATAACATTCGGACCCTGGGGCCCCAGAGACTCATGCACATCCCTTTATGCAAAAGGCTTTTGATTCCTCTCTAAGAGTTGCCGAAGTCCTAACAGTTTTAGCATTGCTGAAAAATGTCCAAAGTCTCTGAGATTTAAAGCAAACTCTAATTCACTCTTCACTGCCCATAATGAACCACACCATCCCTCCTCCTTGGAGAAGATTCCAGCTACCCTGCCACAAAGACAGCCTTTGGTCTTTATTTTCCTCTTCCAGCAGGTGTGAATATCCAAGAGCTCCATGGAACAGATTGAACACAGACTCCCCAGAGGCCTTGTGGTCCTCAAGGGCTCTGTAACTCAGGCTTCAAGGACAGGTCACAAGGTCCCATGGAGTACAAGAGGTGGATGAGAGGTGTCTCAGACATGGCCTCTCCTCCCTGTTCTTCACCGGATTGGAAGGCAGAGGCAGTGCCTA
Organism: Dinomys branickii; assembly: GCA_004027595.1. Taxonomy (NCBI): domain Eukaryota; kingdom Metazoa; phylum Chordata; class Mammalia; order Rodentia; family Dinomyidae; genus Dinomys; species Dinomys branickii. Next base: position 51,497 of record PVLD010005876.1, on the reverse strand, counting down.
TTAACGGTGATGGGGCTTCAGCTGGCATAAGCATCCCTGGGCATTCTCCATGAAACAACCCCACTTCTCCACCTCTTTAATGGGACACCGTGGACAAGCCAGATGGGACTTCCATCCGGATGACCCACAGAAAGCAAGTGAACAAAGAGGAAGCACGGTGCTTCTGAAATGGTCTCCAGAGCTCCTTGTCATCTGTGTGTGGTGCTCTCCTCCCCTTGAGCATGCACTTGTCCTGGGGACTCACCTCTAATGAGAAGTGTGGGGAAAGTGATGTGACCCCTGAGATTAAGCCACGAGGGGCCGCAACTTCATTCCCGCTGACACTGTCTCTGGCCTTGTCCCTTGGGGCTCCAAAGAAGAGACCCTCATGTTGCCAGCAAACCCTGTGTCCATGCCCTTTGGCAAGGGACTGAGGGAGGCCAACAGAAAACAGCTCATGAGGAACTGATGTCCTCAGTCCCAAAGGACAAGCTACCGAATCCTGCCAAGGACCACCAACACCATCTTAGGGATAGGACTGTTCCTGGCTGAGCCTCCAGTGGCTGCAGCTTAGGGGAGAAGCCCAGAGCCAAAGGACCCAGCTAAGCTACGCCTTCATCTCTGACCTATAGTGTATATTGTTTTATGATCCTAGATTTGGGAGTAGTTTATTACACAGAAATAGACTTTTAAGGCAGTGAGCAGGAAATAGAGCAGTACACATAAAGGAAGCCACAGCCAGGGCTCTCAGACCGGAAAGAATCTTGGGTACCACTATACTGATGAGCGCATGCTGGGGTAAGAAGGATCTCAGATGCAGCTGATTTGGGTTGGAGCTGGGCTGTACTCAACCCCTGCTGAACTCTCTGTCCAGGGCTCTTTCTGCTGGAACATGATCTGTCAAACGTTGCCATGTCCTCTGAGAGTTAAATATGGATTTAAAGAGCGCTTGCAGCTCTCAGTGAAGATATGTTTAAACATGTTTAAATGTGCCTCAGGTCCTGCATCCTGGCGAGTGATGGTCCTGGGGTAAAGGAGAGAAAGCTGTGGATCTGAGCTATTTCTTCATTGCAGAGATTCTCGAAATATGTTTGTAGCTCCTGGTGGTGATGGTGGGGAAGCTGGGGTCATTTTATGAACTATGAACAAATACGTACTGCAGATCTTTCATTCTTCCAGGGACATGGCTCAGCCTTCCATGAACTTTTCTTTGACATCAGACCATGACCTATTTATTACTAACCTGCTCCATGCATTATGAACAGTAACCAACATGTGATACTCAGGGCCGAGATTCATCTTTTGAGAGGTCTGAGTTCCCTGTAGATTTGCTAACATCGTGCAGCATCTGTACATATGCTCATGAGGAGTGTCAGCACCCCTAATTCAGTGTGTCTGTGTGGGAGGGGTGCCCTGCTCCTGGTGAATTAGCCAAGTGGTCTTGAGCAAGCTATGATTTCTGATGACTGTTCTTGATTTGCAATTAGAAATGCCTGCTAGTTTGACCTCACTGCTGTCAATTTCATCCACTGGGGTTAGCGTTATAGCGTTCAGCTAATCTTACTAGGTTCAGCTAAAGAGGAATCCTCCATGCATCACTGGAGAAAGCAAATGTGTGCAGTTGCAAACTGACAATGTCTTATTGTTACCACTAATTTGATTTTGTCAATTGTCAAGTGGGTGTGCATGGGGACCTTCCATTCCACTGCAGTGAGGGGAGCACAAAAGAGCCTCAGACTGCCTGTCGCAACCTTGTCCTCCAGCAGAGGCTTTTGCCTTAGCCTCCAAATGTAGTCTACATGTATTACTTTTCTGAGAAGACCAATAGGGCTGGGGTTTGGATCATCCCTCCAGCTTCCTCTCCCACTCCACTCTGCTTCCTGAGTGCAGTGTCCCCTGATGGGCTGAACTGTGTCCCCCACTCATATGTTGATGTCCTCACCCCCATCATCTCAGAACGTGACTGTATTTGGAGACGGGTCTTTGAAGAGGTCATAGTGTTAAATGAGATCATTACAATGGGCTCTAAGCCAAGACAACTGGTGTTCATGAAAGGGGAGATTTGGACACAGACATAAAATGAATATGATGTGAAGACAGGGAGAAGATGGCCATTGGCAGGCCAAGCAGAGAGGCTTTATCTTGATCTTGGACTAAGAGCCTCCAGAACTGTGAGAAAATATTGTTTCTGGCTTAGCTGTTCAGGCTGTGGGACTTTGACATGGAAGCCCCAGCACACTCTGTGCCCGTACTTGGGGTCTGTGTACCCGGCATCCAGCTCAGAGTCCGGGCTTTGGAGCGGGATCTTTCTGCTTGAATCCCAGCTCCGCTAGTTACGAGCTTATTTAAGCAACTTGACCTTGCGTGAGTTATTCAGTTTCTCTTTATCTCGACTTCCCATCTGTGCAAGGGCAATAATAACGTCTGCCTCACATGGTTATTGAATAGATTAAACTAATAAGCCATGTGTAAGCACCAGCTTTATTATTCATTCAACAAATGACTTTTGAGCACCTACACTTGCCAGGCACTGTGCTAAGTGCTAGAGTGTCGTGGTGACCAATACAGATAAGTTATATCTTTTTCTTCCCTCTGCAAAAAATAGCTCATTTATCTTCCTCTGCCACCCCTCTCTGAGGTTCATGTGCCCTTGGGACTGCCTCACAGGTCATTTTGTCCAGGCTGGGATGGACGCTCTTCCTCTAGCTCCCATCGTGCCTTGTGTCTTCCTCAGACTTAACGTCTCCACCTTGAATGGCTACAGTTGTCTGTCTTCCATGGCAAGGGCTTTGTTGTACCCATTTTTCAACACCCAGGCCAGGCTGGGAGTGTGACAGGGGCTCAATATGCCCCAGGTCCCTGACCTGGCCGAATCCTTGGTTGTCATCACCTGTTCTTCTCAGCTCATCCTGGTCTGCTCTGCCATTTTGTCTCATTGTCCCCTCCAAGGTCTTCCCTGAGCCCCTGCTCTGGGTATAACTGGGCTTAGAGCCTACACTGGGTGATCCCAGTCCCCAGTCTGACCCCATCCAGTCAGGCACTGACATTGAGACACCACTTTCTATCAGGAGTCAGGAAAGCGCAGGGGAGCTTCAGCTAGCACCAGGGTGTAAAGATGGAGTGGGCTCGTTGATGCCACCCGATTCTCTCCCTGCCTTGGAGATGTCCTCCAAAGCATCCCTACCCAGTGACCAGCCAGCCCCTGCCGCTGACCACCCACTGCTCATGAGTCCAAGACAGTCCATGTTGCCATGGGCAGCTCCCAGAGTCCACTCCTTGTCCAAATCCTGTTCTCCAGAGATGCAGTGGGCAGTCCACCCCGTGAGGTCCCTGATGCAAGGTCTGTGCCATTCCAGGCATAGTCTTTGCACCATCTGTGCAGTGAGTTTTATCACCCTTGTGTCACAGGGGGAAACATCCCACCACTTACACACAATAGGACTAGGGTTGGACTCCTATCCGGCTGAACCCTAAATACGGACTCTGTGGGCCTCCTACACTGCTGCCTGTCATTGTCTACCCTCTAGAGATGGGAAGCAGAGTCTACACAGGGCTGATAGCCAGAGGGATTTCCACTTCTCCAGCCACAGGCTAACAGGGGAGCAAGAAATCGGCCCCTCAGCCTGCCCGGGGACTTTACAGCAGTGGGATGGACCCTTCTTCCTGTGGGCCTCAGACACCCAGGTCAGACTTCCCTCTCCCCACCCCACCCCCCAGTCCCCTGGGCTGGGACCGTGGTATACTGCAGTGGGCAGCTTGTTGAGCTCAAAGATGTATCCCTGCTCCTGGCGGGGGCTGTGGGTGCAGAATCTGAAGCCATATTTTTGGAGCATAGCTGAGACTAAGTTATTATTCAACCTCCAACAGGGAGAAATCCCTGAGTCTCTGAGGAAGAGGGTGCCAGAGCAAATGACGAGTCTAGGGACACTTGGAGGTAAGCGGGACGCTCCAGGTCTAGGGACAGATGACTGCAGAGAGGACAGCCACCACCAGGTGGGGAGGAGTGAGGCAAGGTGGGACACCATGCTTTCCCGGCTTCACAGCAGTGGGAAGTGTGCAGTCTGGGAGCCTGGGCCCTCACTCCAACTCAGCCCCTGGCCATCCATGTGTGATCCTGGACCAGTCACTTCAACTCTCTGAGATTCATTTTCCCCATCTGTAAGAACAGATCAGCGTGTTTCCCTTTTAGGGGTATGGTACAGATGCAACCAATGTGTTTGTGTCCGCTGCTAAGCCCAGGCCTGGCTCAAAACAGCAGTTGCAGTACAGCCTAGCGCTTGGATCGCAGGGCGGTGAGAGTGGTCTGTGTGCAGTTACAAAGCACACTCTCAGCCATTGTCTCTTCGCCTTTGTCTGAGACCTGCTGGGCTGGCCAAGCTTGGTCAGAGATGCGTATCAGGCTAGCGGGCAAATAATGGAGGTCCTGGGGATGCGCCTAAGTGTGTCCATTACTGTTACTTGGAAGAGAAGGGGGAGGAGGAGGGGCACTGGTTGGACCTGGGAAATAGAGTGGGAAGTCCAGGAGGCGGGAAAGTAGGTCAGCATGGCGGCGGAGAGAGAGGGCTGAGAGCTGATATTGTTGGAGCCACAAAACTGCTACAGACCTCACCCTCTTTACTGGACCTAGGATTCCTCTCCTGCCTCCCAGCACCACAGCCCCCCTTGGAGCCCCACCCTGAACCTGCATCTTTCACGGTCCCCTTTAAAGTTCACGATCCCAGTTCAGCCTGCCGGGCAGGACCCTCTGACCTTTCAGAGGGCCCAGCATGCATGAGGCCCAGTCTGAATAGGATGCAGGAAAACAGGGAGGCAGAGGGAAGCCAGTCGGGGTGGGGGAGCGCGCAGGGATCTGAGGCCTTTGTCTGGACCCCGGCTACCCAGGGCCACGCTGACTGCAGCTATTAGAATGTCGATCTTTCCCCACCTGCCCCTGGAGAAGCCAGAGGGATGCATCCTTTTGCCTTGCCCGGGCAATATCGATGTCTCCTTTGGGGAGCCCGTTCGATGACAGCTTCAGAAAGCCATGTGGAGCAGAGAGGACAGAATAAAAACAGCCACACAGAAGGACCCCCTACAGACCCCCGATTTTATAGATCAGAAGCAGGGCCACCACACCTGTCCTTGAAAATGTCATCATTGTCATCGTCATCATCAGGGGTTTTGTTCGTGGACTCCCCACCCCTTCATGCCTGCCTGTCTCCTATTCATTCTGGCTCAGAGAGACTCAGCAAAGAGCTGCTCTTACGTATTCTGCACAGGGGCCTAAGGACGAGAAGCAGACAGGTGTCTCATTACCAGTTGCCCAGCACGGGGTGTTCTGAGGAAGATGCTGACCCGTTGCTCTGCAGCCAGCTCTGCCCACAAAGGAGCCCCAGGAGCAGCCCTCAAAGGAGCCAGCCGCACTGTGAGTGGAGCTTCAAACTTGTGCCCACCGGACCAGTAGACCTTGGAAAACACCTACTTCAGGGTACCCTGGGGAGCACACAGCACGGCTCCCCGGGCCTCAGTTGTAGAAAGGAGGCCGTAGATCCCTCCCTTCCAGGCTGACACAAAGCCTGGGTGCAGTCACACCTGCCCCACCAGTACTGAGTCACCCTAGCCCATGTTCACAAAGGCAGCTTCTCTCTTCCTTGCCTCCTTTTCTGCCTGGTCTGAATCCTCCGCCCTTTCCTCTCACTCCCTCTGCTCTGCTGCTGCTTTTAGAAGGGATAGCACCCGCAGCAGGGTGGAGGCTTTGAGGTGGGAGGCCAGTGCCCCCACACTGTACAGGCGGGACACCCACCAAGTGGGTCCCTTACCTTCTCCATGTGCCATCTCCTTGGCTGTAAGGACAGGGTTGTCTCGGACTCCCAGGAAGAGAAGTATGAGTCTGAAGAAGCTGATGCTTGTACAGGACTTAGAAGAGGGCCAGGCATACTGTAGCTCCCTGCAAGGGCCTGCTGTCACTGTCCTCCCCTGCTCTGTGCTTTCCTTTGCATGTGTGTGTGTGTGTGTGTTCTCATATGTGTATGTACAAATATGTGTCTCGGGTTGAAGATGAACCCAGAAACAGCTTGTGAGGGGGAAAGAACCACCTCTGAGAGGGGAAGCAGCCAAGTTCGCCACTCTCCTCACCACCCTAGCTTTCAGAGGTGGCCACCACCCCCTTCCCTTTAGTCCTCCCTACCCCCCACCCCACCTTCCTGACTTGGAGATGTTCTCTTGTTTCTTCATGGCACCAGTGCCACAGTTTGGAAAAACATGTTCACGTGCATATGTATGTGTACTTTCCTTAATGTGTGTGCCCATGTGGGCAATCCACGTGCCAAGGTCCACCTGTGCCCCCTCTGGCCCCACATATCTGCCTGCACTGGCGTGCATGTACCTGTGTGTGTGACGCTACCTGTGTGGGTGCACAAGGACCTGGGAAAGCAGAAGAGCCTATGGCTCCTGCTCCTCCAGCACCCGAGAAACTAGACAGGCCCCTTGTTATCATGTACTGTCTTATTAAACACGTGGCACGTTAATAGCACCGACAAAGTCGGTTCTAAAAAGCTCTTTATTAAAAATAATAAGAAATGGCCCTCTTGTTCCACAACTTCTGAGCCACGTGTGGCCGCACAGCCTGGCAGGTTATTAAAGTGGGATCAAGCAAATGTCTTTAATATACCTTCTGCGCTGGCTGTTTGGTGGATCTGCGTCATTACTAGCTGGCAGCCCCTGCTGCCTCAGTCTCCCTGGTTTGTTGCAGGGGACAGCTCAGGAAGAGGGGGCTTATGGGAAAAGGTCCTGGAGGGGACAGAGACTGTGTCCCACTGGCCTGACCTTTGAGGAGTATTTGCTGCAGGCCACTGGACCCAGAGGCTGGGCAGGGCAGGGCAGGGCAGGGCAGGGGCTGGTACTTGCATCTCAAACTTGTGGCCCCAAATCTCCAACCACTTCTGTCATCACATTACTGACTCAGAAGAAGGAAGCCTGGGGTGACCCTGAAGTATCAGGGCAGTACACCAGGCTTCGTGGAAGTGGTCACATACTAGAATCACCTGGGACCTCATCACAGTACAGCTTCTGGCCTGGGGAGTGGAGCTGAGACCCAGAATTTCTTTTTAATTTTTTCTTTTTTGAGGCAGGGTCTCACTATGCAGCTCAGGCTGGCCTTAAGCTCACTTTGTAGCTCAGGCTGGTCTCGAACTCATGAGCTTCCTGCTTTTGCTTCCCAAGTGCTGGGATTACAGGCGTGCGCCACCACACCCAGTTATAGACCCAGAATTTCTAAGTAGGTCCTACAGGTTGCTGCCGCCTTGGGGACCACACTCTGAGCAGAGGCACCACCTGCTTCGGGTTGGGGAGACCAGTGGCACCCGTGATGGCCAAAGCATTTAAGATTGCCAAGGCTGAGACCTGTGGTGCCCTCGGACTGGGAGCTCCTGAGGGCAGGAGCTGGGTCTTCTTCTTCCCTCCAATGCCACAGTGTCCAGGCCAAGGCTCTTCCTGGACATGAAGAAAAGCAAGCACCAGCTTTTACACCTACCATGGTCTTCTCCATGGTCTTCATCACTGCAGCCCGGCAAAGCAGCTCTTATCCCTGTTCCAGAGATGAAGCCTGTGAGGCTCAGGGAACATGACTATTTGCCTACCAGCACTGGAGATGAGGTGCCAGAGGCGGCCTGACCAGTGGTCTGTGGGTTCCCCAAACCTTGCTTTTCCCCAGAGCAGAGCAAGGAGGTCTCCCAATGTCTTCCCAAAGGTGTGTCTGGCTCACTACATTTCCAAACACCCTCTCTCAGTGAACCCCATGCCCTTCATCAGCACGGTTGCAACTACAAACACCTCTCACCTCCTCTCTGAGGAGCCCAGGGCACAATATACAGAAGGATTTCAAGGGCCAAGGCACCCCAGGCGGTGCCCTGCTTTAAGGCCAGTCAAACACCTGTCGTCTGAGAAGCCGGCTCTCCCCAGTGGCTCCTCCCCCCAGGTTCGAGAGAAAGTGACAGCAGTGGTAATGCAGCCAGCAGCCACAGCCCAGGCCAATACCTGCTGAGAGGGTGCTGTGGATCGGGCAAGATGCATACAGTTTCTCTTTTAATGCCTCAAATAACCCTCCCTTCTAACTATTTTTATTCCCACCTTTAGATAAAGGACCCAAGGGTCAGGGAGGTTGAGTGACTTGCTTGAGCTAACATGACCAGAGCCAGGCTTTGAACCCAGCAGTCTCACTTCAGGGCCCACAGATTGCAGTGTTTCACAGCACGGCATAGAAACACCCAAGGCCAGAAGAGCTCTATGGAAAATCCCTGCCAGTGTCACAAATCCTAGGACAACAGAAGGATGGGGCTGGAATGGGATCACACAACCCCCAGCGCCACCCTCGCATTTTATAGAGAGGACTGAGGCCCAGGAGCATTGACACTAGGCCAAAGTCACAGAGCAAGGTGTGGCAGGGCTGGGGCCCAGTCCTGGTGTCCTCTTCTGCAGCCTCCTCAGTCTCACCAGGACCCTCCCAGATGTGGTCGCTTGAGGAAGGCCCAGCCCCAGCATGTCACCTGGGGGGCACAGAGCCTGGTCCACCAGCACTTGGTACCTGTGCATCCTGGCTTCGTGGTGGTTCGGCGCCATCCTGCACTTGGGGCGGTCCCCGTGCCAATTTGAGAGTCAGGCCCCATCCCCCTAAAGAGCTCTCCCAAGGTGACCAGCGCCATGCTGAAGCACGAGAAGCCAGCTTGTAAAAGGAGAGTGGCGTGGCCTCTCCAGTGCTCCTAGAATATTCTCAGGTGTGTACCTCAACAGGGGCTCTCACCAAGCCTCTGATCCACTAGTGGCGAGAGGGTAAATCAATGCTACTGCTTTGGAGGGCAACTTGGTGATAATGTCAAATTTTGAAATGCACAAACCTTTTAGCCCATCTATTCATAGCTAGGAATTTCCCCCATAGACTCATTCTTATAGCTACATATAAGATACACGGGCACATACACACACACACTCATACACACACACACACACTCATACACACACACACACTCATACACACACACACACACACACACACACACACACACACACACACACACACATGCAGCATTATTTATAATAGCAAAAGGATGAAAATAACACAGACGGCCCCAAATAAAGAACTAGCTAAATAAAGGAAGGCTGACTGATACCATCAAAATGCCACCTGCTTTAGACTGGCAAACTGACTCAGAGCTCAGCTCCGGGCCCAATTTCCCTGCTCTCCTACTTACCTGGCAAGTGACATAGCCTCTTCAGGCCTTTCTCTTTCTGTCAAAGATGGACATGATAATAGGGTGTGTTGCAGAAGGTTGCCAGAGAGATTCAGTGAGCAGTCACATATTAATCTCTTCTAATACCTGGCCTACAATCCAGGCTCAGAAACGGAGATTCTTCCCAGGATGCTGGAGTTGCTAAGGACGGGGAGCAGACCTGCTGATTTAAAAAGGTCTCCAGGGTATCCAGAGTGCAAAGAGCAAAACCCAGAAAGCTATAAGAAAAATCCATTTGGTGTAAATTTTTAAAAATAGATCTAAATTATGCTCTTCTGCAGTGCTTACATATTCTAACCATATGTGTGTATTTTATTTTCTTATAAATGTCAAAAAAGGGTGTCCAGGGAGGGGGAGGGCGAAGTTTCACAGTAGTGCACTTGCCTAGCATGTACGAGGCCCTGGGTTCCATCCCCAGCACCACCCACCAAAAACGTCCAGGTTATGAGCACTTGAACTCTTTTTTAAATTAATGTATGTGTAGCATATAGTTTAAAATTTATTTTTGTTATTAAAAACACACAACACAAAATCGATCGTCTGCACCATCTTCCAGGGTGCAGCTGAGTAGCACTCGGTATCTTTGTATTGTTGGCACAGCCAAGCTCCAAGAGGGTTTCATCTTGCCAAGCTGAAATCCTGTTCATACTCAGCAACAGCTCCCCATTCCCCTTCTTCCAGCCCCTGGTAAGCCATTCAACTTCCTGTCTTTGAGAACTTGATCACTTTAGATACCCATGTGAGTGGAATCATGCAGGGTTGGTCTTTTCATGGCTGGTTTAATTCGCCCAGCACTATGTCCTCAAGGTTCATCCACAGCGTGGCATGTGTTAGAATCTCCTTCTCCCCAAGGCTTGAAGACGAGCCCAAGTCTGTACACAGTGAGTTTTATTTCTCCGTTCATCCATCAGACACCTGGGCTGCTCCCACCTCTTGGCTGAATTGAATCATATTGCTGTGAACATGGGGGTGCAAATATCTGTCTGAATCCCCCAATTTCAATTGTTTTGCACGCATAGCCGGAAGTGGAATTGCTGTATCATCTGGCATAGGCAAGTTTTTAAAGGCCTGTTTTATAGCTTGTCTGAAGCAGAACAGAGCTCACCCTCTTTCCCAAGGGAAGCAGCTATAAGATCCATCCTGGGTGAAGCATATGATTTTCTTTAGGGCTTCCGAGGAGCAGACAGTTCTTCCCACACTCCCTGAGAGTGGAACAGATGTCCAAGAAAATTTCAAATACTCAGGAACATTTGAGAGACATTTTCCTTTGGTTTTTCAATGGGCTTTGTGGCTTGGGTGGGACTGGAAGGGTACCTACTATTCAGAATGTCTCATGTTTTGGCAGAATCGCTGCCAACAACTGAAATGATGTTGGTGGTTTCAAAGTGACAGCAGTGACTTCCTCTTTGCTATGGTGCTGAGGGCCAACAGACTTCTCTGGATCAGGCTCAGGTGTGAAAAGTCAGCCTATGTTAAATTGGCTTATTTGCCATCTCTCTCCAAGGACCGGAAGAGGGGTGATAACTTGTTGAGTTCTAAAAAAACCAACATTCGCTTTCTCCTGGGCTGTCAGTGAGCAGGTGGTACCTACATAGGCACTGGCTGAGCAAAGGGATAGCTAAGGGATAAGACAACCCTGCCACAAGTCACAGCTTGGTCACTTTAGACTCTCCATGAAGGGGAAGGGGTTACTGAACAGTCCCCAGAGACAAAGCTAGGATGAGTAGCAAGGATTCATGGGAGCCTTCCCTAGGAAGCTGGGGTTGGGGAGTCTTTCCAGAGAGGCTTCAGGTCAGGGTGCACCCAGGAGCTGAAATTCAGAAACTTCTGAGTGACTCAGCCTCCATCCGCCTCCTGTAGCCAGAAGCTCCTACAGAGGTTTTGCCTGGGGCTCACAATCCTGATGCTCAGGCTGGCAGTGAGAGGAAGGAGATGAGGCACTTGGGCTGGGTTTGGCAGAGTGGGTGGCAGAGAAAGTCAAAGTCAAAGTCAGCTTATCACTAATGGGAAACCAGCACTCTGAGAGGACCTAAGGCCTTGGGGTGTTGTCCCTAGCATTCAGCTTGCCCTTTCCCTAGGCAGCTTCTGTATCAGCTATCTATTGCTATAATAATGCTGAGTAACAAGCATCCAGGAAAATGTGGTACACAATAATAAACCCTCCTTCAACTTGTGAGCCTCTGGGCAGGTCTCATCCATGTGTCTGCTGTTTTCTCAGGTCAGCCAGGCAACTTTGCTGATCCGGCTGGACTCGACAGTCATGAGGGTGTGTGGGACGGTGGCTGTCCGTTAGTCTCAGAGGTTTTTATTGAGGATGGTTTGCAACTCAGCCCAGTGAACCTGCCTCAGCCTCCAACAGGCTGGCCCAGGCCTGGTGAAGGCAAAAATGTCAAAGAAGATAGGAAACATGGAAGACTCCTTAAGCTTGAACTCAGGACGGGCCTCCGCTGTTCCTGCCACCTTCCGATGTGAAAGCCAATCCAGACCGGAGGAGTAGGAGTACAACTGGCCTCTGTCAAGGAGTGAACTGCAAAGTCACAAGCTCCGGAGGTGGTGGCAGAGAAGGGAGACGCATCAGGCACAGATGCCATCCGTGCCATGCCATCCCCGGCTTCCAGGAGGACAGCAAACCCAAGGTGATGGCAGGAACCGGGCAGAGAGAAACGCGGATGACAGTGAGGGGTGAGGGGTGCAGACCACTGAAGCACCTCACCTACTATTTGCTTCATGCTGAGAAACCACATGCTTGCAGGCTGGACCAGAGATGAGCTTTCTAATCTGGTGCATTTACGACAGGTGCTGTGGCAGGGGACACAGGAAGTGGGATGCAGGGCACACAGCCAGGGACCTTACAGGAGAATCAGGTGTCCCCTGAGCCAGCAACAGGTCAGCTACGGCTTTGAGTAGGAGTGAGAGGAAATCAGAGGAAGACGGGTGGCGTGGAGGAGTGCACATGAGGTGGAAGGATCTGCACGGTGACAGGCTGGAGGACGGAGAGGGAGACAGACTGAATTGAGTGGAGCGAGAGCGAGGCAAGACAGGAGGCTGGGAAGGCTGGGGCCTGGCCGGATGTGGCGCTAAAAAGCACGTGAAGGAATCAGACCGCGCTCTGCGGGGAATGGCAGGCTGAAGGTCTGACCCATTGGAAAGAGTCCCTTTGTGTTTTTTAAAGATCTCTGGGTAGTTGCCACATGGAAGGTAGATTAGAGGAGGGCAAGAGGGGGCGCAGAGAGGCTAGCGAGGAGCCATGTGTAGTTGCCCTGGGTAGAGATGACAGTGAGCTGCTCCAGCGTGGCTGTGGTGATGGAGACGGAGAAGAGAACGGATTTGGTATTTAGAAACAGGATTGACAGGATCAGACACAAGGTGGAAGGCATCAACTACAGTGAGCATCGATTTCACACGAGCAGTGCCAGGCTCTGTGCTAAGCATTTAACGTGCGTCACATGCCATTGACAATCCCAGAACGCGGATGCAGTGTTGTCTGATTCTGTGGGTCATGAATAGGAAGCTCAGAGAGGTTAAATGACTCCCTAATAGTCACACAGCCAGTGGAAGCTGCTGGCACCAGAGGCTGACTGACATCACAGCCCAGGGCCTGAACCAGCATCGGTGGCTCCTTTCTTTCTGCTTTTGGAAGGATAGAGGTGCCATTCATTGAGACAGAAAGTTCAAGAAAGGAGATCAATGGGGAGCTCCCTCTGGGGTGTGTTGCATCACCTACCAAGAGTCAGGTATGTAAAGGGGAGCTAGAAAAGACATTGTCTTTAGTGATCAACCCAGGAAGACTTCACCAAGGATGAAGCAATAATAAAACCCTGTCCATAAGATACAGAAAGGCAGGAGGGTGGTGTAGGCAGAGAACCTTTCATCTGAATGCGTACAGTCTCTGGGGGAGGGGAGATTCTTAAGCAAGGGTATACACGATGATCATCTGGGGATGAAGGAAAGTTTTAAAAATAAACCCAGCTCTCCAAGGCACAGGTTAGGGCTGGAGCCCAGCCTTGTGGATTCCTTGAAGCCCTCCCAAGTGCCAAAGCCCACTTTAGTCCCTTGACTCTGGCCAGTCTCCTGCCAAACCACCACCTGTCCCTCTCTGCCTTGCCCTTCAGCTATGAGGTTCAACTGCACAGTGTACAGATCTCCTGGCATCTGTTCCATGATGCAGGCTGTGTAGCCTGAGGCCTGTCCCCAGATCAATAAACAGCCTACTTTCATTAGCACAGAAAGATGCATTAACTATCCTGAAAGGACTCCTATGCCAGAGAAGGAGTTTGGATTTTCTGGTGGTTCCAGCAGGAAGGTGTATTAATCAGCTGTCACTATACAGTGCTGAGTAACAAACTGCCCAAGGACTTCAAGCAGTCATTTGCCTCTACACATAGTGGTGGGTTGAGGGTAGCCTAGCGTCCTAGGCTCCAGCCTTGCTCCAGGCTTGCTTCATAAGCACATGCCCCCTTCCTGTGGACAGAAGGATGCTCCCAGGATGTTGTTCTAGAACAAGTTGCTCACAGATGCTGACTCTCATGGTCCAGTCTGGGAACTGACCTGCTGTCACTTCTGTTCTTGTCCCACTGGTCAGGGAAGTCTGTGGCTGAACCCAACCTCACTGAGATGAAGAAATGTATTCTGTCCCTTGGTGAAGGGACTACAGGGTCATGTGGCCAAGGGAACCATGTGGACAAAGAATGAGGCACAGTAATGCAGTCCACTAGAGAAGCCACTGAGGTGGAGACCAAACCAGCAGTGCTTCTCAGCGGGGAGGGCCTTTGCCCCCTGAGGGCATGGGACAGTATCAGAAAATATTTTCGCTTGCCAAGGTCAGGGCTGGATGTCACTGACCTCTAGTGGGCCGAGGCTGTGACCGCTGCTAAGCCCCCTACAAGCCACAAGATAGACCCCCAACAAAGGCTGATCCAGTCTGAAGTGTCAGGGAGAAGCCCCATGATAGAGACACTCAAATGACTTATGCACGGGTGTTTCAGGTACTATGTGGAGGGTGCTTTCTAAGGGTGGTAGAGAAAACCTGACGCTTGTCCCTTTCCTTCATCTTTCTTCCCAGCCCCTCCTCACAATGGCTGCACAGTCACAGCTCCAGGATGGGCTCTGTCCCTGCCTGCCACACTCCGGGGATACCAGCCTAGAACACAGTCACATCAGCCCTCCCAGCGCAGACACTGGACAAGAGCTAACAGCACAGGACATGCTTCTTCCCTACTGCGTGCGCCCCAGCATGAGCAGTGTGGACAGAAATGTGAATTCCATGTGCACTCATCTGTCCAGGAAGGCTCGAAGGCCTGCTGTGGTGGCTGTAGAAGAGGCCAGTTTGGTGGGCTGGAGGGAGTCCTAGGGAAGAGTCAGAGGCACATGGGAAAAGGCCACTCCCAGTGCTAAGTGCCAGGGCCCAGGCCCTAACTTGGTCCTAAGCAAGAGGAGGCTGGACGGACTGTGGGGAAAAAAACCCCACTCTCTGCCTCTGCCTCTGCCTCTGCCTCTGCCTCTGCCTCTGCCTCCCTTGCTTTTCTCATTTGATGGCCTTTTCTTCGTGCCCAGCTCTCCATATTCCTGTTTCAGGGTCCACCAGGGCAGTCAGGATAATCTACCCACCCCACGGTCCTCGGTTTGATCCCACCTGCAAAGTTCCCTTCACCATACAGTAATATTCACAGGTTCTGAGGACCGGGGAAAGAGCATCTTTGGGAGTCACTACTCAGCTTGCTGGGACAAGTGCTCTGTTAAGCACGAACCACGTGCCAGCCTCATACTTGGTATCTCTGCACCTGTTAGTCCACTGAATTCCCCCTCTGTGACCCTGGAGGGTGTGGGGGTACTGCTTCCCCATTTTACATGCAAGGAATTGTGTTCTCAGAGGTTTGGGAACTCAGTCATGGAAGGGGGATTTGAACCAGCGCTTTGCAGTACCAAATCCATGTTCCTCTTATTCAAGGCTGCAGGTTCCCAGATGGCAGCTTCCAAGTCCTGGTCTCCACTTTCCTCCCTTCCAGACATACGTAGGGTGGAGCCAGCCTTCCACCTCCAAGGGAAGAAGTGACCATAAGACCTGGCAGCTTCCTGGCTGAGTCCTGTGACTTGTAAGGGGCCTGCCTGATCCTTATCTGAAACTCCTGCTCTCACACTGGGGCAAAACCACATTGGGCTCCCCCAAGTTACTTTAAAGAGAAGGCAGAAGAGAAATCACGGGGACAGGAGAGACAGGGTCCCCTGGGCACACCAGCCCCTGGCAGCGCATACAGGGAGGCCAGCCTTGGCTGAATTTGTCTTAGGTCTGGGGCTTCGGTCACCTCATCTCCCCACAGCCTGGGCTGACAGCTATTTCTGCCTCTGGATCAGATACAGGATGGTGATTTATTGATTGTAATAAATATGGCTTAACACGCACTTCAGCCACGCAGCTCACTCACTATTTAAATAAATCCCAGCCTTGGGGACGGTGGAGTCCTCTGCAGTGTGGAGAGCTGGGTCAGGGGGCGGCGGGGTGGACAGAGGAGCCTGGACAGAGGAGCCACTAGGCGGTGCATGGGCCGCCCCTCCCATGCTTCTGTGTCATCCATCAGTTGTCATTCAGGGGGTCTCGATGAGGTGCCCTT
Source organism: Dinomys branickii (assembly GCA_004027595.1). Lineage (NCBI taxonomy): Eukaryota > Metazoa > Chordata > Mammalia > Rodentia > Dinomyidae > Dinomys > Dinomys branickii. The sequence goes on along the minus strand of PVLD010005876.1, from coordinate 35,647 downwards.
GTAGGTGGAGAGTGCTCCAGATCACGGCAAGCCCCAGCCTTCTCCTCGGCCCCTGCTGGCACCAAATGGACTTTTGGGCTGAGGAGCACCACAGTCTTTTTCTTATTTGTGTTTCTGCTCTGGGGAAGTACAGCTGCCTCTTACACGGAGCTTCGACTCCTTTTTAAATTGCAAAAAGATTCCAAGTAGATCAGAGAGCCCCACACCCAGCCCAGCAGCTCTGGAGAGGCACCATATGGGGGAACTGGAGGCGTCTCTCCTTGAGAAGGGGTCTCCCTCTATGCAAAACACAAGCTGGAAGGCAGAATAGGGACTATGAGGGTAGGGTACCTCTTTCTGTGGTCTACTCCCTGCCTGGTGGAAGACACATAATAGATGCTCAGTAAATGCTATTGGGCTGGATGTTGAAGTCTCATGTGGTAAAGCCTTGGTTTCCAAAGTATGGTGTTACTGGGGGAACCTCCAGGAGGTGAGACCTAGTAGAAGGAAGTTAAGCCTGGGGGGTTCCCCCTGGAGGGGCTATTTGGGCTCCAGCCCCTTCCTCTGCCTCTTTGGCTTCCTCCTGCAGCACAGGGAACAGGGCTCCCCTCTCCATTTTCTGCTGTCATGCGTTGTTGCCGCTAACGGCCCAGAGCAACAGGCACTGAAATCTCTGAAATCACGTGCCACAGAAACCCTTTCCCCCCTCCCTTGTTGTCTCGGGTATTTAACCGGCTGACACCAGGCAACGCAGCGACGGTGCTGGTGCTGGGGACAGTGATGGTGCCGTCACGTCCTAGAGGGCTATGAGGGTGGCGAATGGAAGAGCCTGAGAGTCGAGTCTTGGCTTTGTTCACTGCTGTGTCCTTGTGGCTAGGTCAGCACCTGACATCAATAAAGACTGGGGAATACCTGTGGAATGAAGGAACAAGGGTGCCGGCCCAGCTGGTGGTGGGGAGGCAGCCGCGCACGGGCGGCTGGGAGCAGGGCCCTGAGATGGCGTTACAAGGGTCACTGCGGTGGGGTGGGGCGTGATGGGGGTGTTGGGAGCAGTGGCGTCAGGACAGTGACTCGGGGTGTGAGGTGAGGAGACACCCTGAGTCCCCTGAAGGATGGGAACCATCCTGGCTGCTGCTGCTGTGCCGCCCAGCCTCAGGGAGAGCAGGAGCTTTGCTCAGGAGCCGATGCCTGGTGCACACTGGGGGCCCAAGGTGGTGGGAGGCCCCAGGAGAGCACTGAGCCCAGCTCACGCCCTTCCCTCATGCCCTGCTCCTCTCCTTTCCCCTGGGTCTCTGTGCTGACCTCAGCTTCCAGCCTCTGTCCTCAGCCTTTTGGCCATTTTGCCTGCCCCTCTCTGCTCCTTTATCCTGTCTGTCTGTCCATCCATCTGTCTGTCTGTCCCTATGCACACCCCCACATGCACATACATACATTTGTGGCGGGCAGAGGCGCTCTAAGCCTTGGGGATTTGAGGAGAACTGGAAGTCACCGCCCACAGGAGAGGACAGGGTGATATCCCAGTGCGTGCTCTGGAGTCGGATAAGCCAGTTCAGGTCCCAACGTGTGCAAGTTGCTGCATGTCCCTGAGTTTGGGCGCTGTGCAGTGGGCATGGTCACAACAGCACTAGCCTTGATTTCCTTGGGGGGATGGGCGAGGCCGTGGATGGAGAGCTCAGGGCAGGGCAGGGCCCAGAGATGTGCTCCACACTGGTAGTTAGGAGCCTCCATGGGGCGGACACCTTTGGCTCAGGCCTGGATCCTGGATGCAATCAGCCATGACCAAGTGTAGGGCCATGTGCTCCAAACTTCACACCTCATGTGGGAGAGGAGTGTTGATAACCTGGTGCAGTGATGTGGCCAGGGTCCCAGTGATGGGACGATGTGCCTGGTGGGTGGAGCGAGATGGGTGTGGGCAGGTGGTGAGGGAGGGCTCTGGATCTGAGGGCCAGGCTGGCAGCAAGGGGTGGATTCTTGCCCCAAACTCCCAGAAGACTATTCAGGCTCAAGTGTCCTCTGCTATTCCTGAGGACAAAGCTCCAGGTTTCCAGCCCCTTTGGCCCTCTACAGAGAATCTACACTGCAAGATAGGGACATTGCTAACCAGCTAATGGGGTGAGATGACAAGGAACAGTGACTATGAGTGCAGTTGGCAAATAGTAGATGCTCAACAAGTGGCCCCTTAGGCCCTGATGGAGGCACCCCAAGGTCACCCCACCCATGTGGGAAAACTGAAGCAAAGAGAGGACAGGCGAGAAAGGACATTCCTGAGGAGTATGGAGTAAGTTGGCAGGCCCAGGTCTTCCAAAAACTTGCACCTTCTTGAGGTTTTATTTCTAATTCTATTCTGCAAGTTCAACTCCATACCATAGTCCTTGCTATGTCCAGAACTTTCCTACATTTTGAGGGATATGCAAGGAAGTACGCCATGTTCTACAAAGATGCCAAGAGACAGCACCAGGCAGGCAGACACACGTCTGAGATTGAATAGGTCTGACTGTGCCACTGGCCAGGAAGAATGGAAAGGAGGGGCAGTCATGGAGGGGTCTTATCAGTGTGGCAGGGGAAGGGGTCTGGGGTCCTTTCTGCCTGCTGCTACTGCCCAAGGAGAGGAGGGAGCTGAAGATGCTCTGCTGCATCCTTCTGGACCTGGGAAGGAGGACAGGACTGAAATACAAGAGGCACTGAACAGCAGTCAACCCACGGCCCAAGTCCTCAGCCTGGGAAAAAATCTCAAAGGAGAATCTGCCGGTAGCAGGGCTACCTAGGGTTGACCTGGGCAGTTCTTCGAGCTGCAAGAGATGGATAGAGATGGAGGAAACATGAATTCAGGGCGATGGAAACAGGGATGGCAAAACCGGAGACAGAAGTGTGCCCAGCACTGGCAGGGGGCACCGAGAACAAAGCAAGGTTAGGGACTGGTCAGGGCCCAGAGGACCGGGCGCTGTCCAGGGTGCTGAGAGGGCTGCGCTGCCTGAAGCCCTGAGCTCACCCAGACCCACACAATAAGAGAGCCACTCTTGCAGTGAGTGACCTGCTAGGTGAGGGGTGGGAGTAGTCTCTCTGAAGAAAGACTACATATAAATCAGTGGTAATAGAATCTCTATGCTGAAAAAGGGGTATTAAAGTAAAGTGAATCCAGATAAGAAAGACAGGCAGGAGTTTATCCCAGTTGGCATCTTGTGCTTCATGGGGCAGCTATGGTGAGCCCTGCACAAGTTACACACAAGGAAACAGAGGATCACAAAGGTTAAACTATTTATTACTGCCTTAAAATAGGATTCAAAGATAGGTAGGGGGACCCCAGAACTCAGACTTCCAACACCACCACCCAGGCTGATCTGTGTCTGAGTTTCCAAGGAAGAGACGGAGGGAAGAATTTGGGCACACAGAGTTGATTTTGAAGGAGCTACCAGACACACCCATAGGAGCATGAAGGAGGGGACAGGGAAGCAAAGAAAAGGAAGCCAATTAATAGCATCGGAGGCAGATTTCTGCAGGAGCCAACCAAGGCCCCAAACCCTGGAAGCAACAGGCAAGAGGATAGAGCAGGACCAAGGCTCCTTCCCCCTGGGGCGGTGAACTGGTGCTAATGTAAGTCTCCCTTTGTCTTTGCAAAGATCTCACACTCACTGAATCAATTAGAGCTTCATTCTCTGTGAGAAAAAGGCCTTTCTAGCTGAACAAACTGAGGCTTTTTCCAAAGCCACCTAGCTCCTTGTTACAGGTCTTGAAGCAGAACCTCGAACTAGCTGAGCTTGTACCCTTTATGCCCACCCTGCCCCCGACTTTAAGGAAACTGAGTCCTGGGAGGCCCAAGAGCAGAGCCCATACCTCACTGATTCCACTTTTGCATTCCTTTTCCAGCGTGAATGTCAGCTACCTAAATAGCTTCGGTTATTTGGCTAAATCAATCCTCCAAGGAACTGCATAAATATAACTGGGAAGGCACACACGTATGCACAGAGATGCATATATATTTAACATGTATGAGGGATGCATTTCTGCGTGCCAGTAAACAGCCTGCTGACAGGCAAGGGGAAGATATAAAAGCAAAGAGAGAGAGAGAGAGAGAGAGAGAGAGAGAGAGAGAGAGAGAGAGAGAGAGACCCAGGGGATGCATGCTGGGGTGCACTCGGAAAGCTCCTGGGGCCCTGTGCTAGCAGCACAAGAGGGCAAGAGTGCAAGAGTGCATGAGGTGCCCCCAGGGAGGATGGTGGGCACCAGGGGGCTTTGGCTTGAAGGATTCATAGAGCTTGTGCAAGGGAGGAAAGGAAAAGCTATCCCAGGCATGTGTCCCTGCATTTGACACGTTCACGCTGCTGAACTGGTGAGCTGGGCTCCCTGGATTCCTCTGGGAGAAGCCACATCACTCCTGGAGCCCCAATTTCCTCCTCTGTAAATTGACAATAATCATACTTTTGGAGTGATTAAATGGAATAGAACATGCACAGCACTTGTGGAGGAAATTGATGGAGTCGATGAGTGACTGCCACAAGTGTGGCCCTCTTGGGGTTGACAGGAGGCAGGTTAGTGATGACCCTGAGAAGCTTTCGAGCTTCCTTCTCACCACCCCTGCATGTTCTCCCTGGAGAGCTCGAGAATCAGGGCCCTTCCCGGAGTGGGAATTCAGAGCAGCTGTGGCGACTGGCTCTGCATGCCAGCCCCGGGCTAACCACACATATATCTTGTCCCATTTAATCCTTACAATAGCCCCATGAGGACACAGCTATTTTTAGCCCCATGTTCAAGATGAGCCTTTCTGAGGCCCTGAGAGGTGATGTGGTTTGCCCAAAGCCACATGGGTAAGGTTGCTGCTTAGGTTATATTTCCCCCAGTTCACACGTTGAAGCCCTAACCCCAGGTGACTTAGAAAGTGACGTTATTTGGAAATAGGATCACGATGGCAAAAATTGAGTTAAAATGAGGTCCTTAGCGTGAGCTCTCATCCAGCATGGCTGGCATTCTTATTAAAGGGGAAATTTAGGCCCAGCCAGGCCATGTACTCAGGTTGAACCCCAGGTGAGGATGAAGGCAGAAATGGAGATGGGGCATCTCCAAGCAGCACCCAAGAGCACCAGCCAACCGCTGCTCCAACGCCGGGAGAGCTGCACCTGCCTTAGCAGGAACCAGCCCTGCCGACTCCTTGACCTCAGACTTCCAGCTTGCAGAACTGCAAGACAGACCTGTCTGTGGCTTCAGTCTCGTTTGTGGTACTTTGTCATGGCTGCCCTGGTGGATGGATTCTTCTGATGACCAGAAGGCCAGCCCTGCAGCCTAGACGCCTCCGGCCTGAGCACCTGCCCCTTCTCGATGTGCTGAGCCAGTGTGCCTCCCTGATCCACCCTGCCCAGTCTCAGGTTGAGGAGTGGAGAATGAGCTCAGCAAGGGCTTGGAGGAGGTAGTGAGCCCCGCCACAGGGAAGAGCTCCACAAACCCCAGGCCAGCCAGCCAGCCTTCCCATGAGGCAGCAGAGCAGGTCCAAGCAGGTACTGGAGCAGGGGCACTGAAGGGCTGGTGCCAACTGAGAAAAGCCTATCAGGCCCACTACATCCTAAGCCCTTTAAACCCCCAAGCAGTGGGGGTCAGCCTGATACCATCTGCTGCCTGGGCAGATGCCCTGGCTGCGCTGGGCACAGAATAGAGAGGGATGGGGCTGGGTGAGCAGGGACTAGAATCAGTGCTGCCTACGTTGCCATGGTGACTGTGATCTTCCAAGTGTGAGCCAGAGGAAGCTCAGGTCTGAGGGGATTTGGAGAAGACAGGGGTGCATGCGAAGGGGGCTGGGATGGGGGAGGCCAATGCTGAGCTGGACAGCAGGCCACGCCCAGTCCTTCCTTTCTCTTACTTTAAAACCTGACAAGAGCCCTTTGGACGGGATACTTTTACCTCTCTTTTGCAGATAAGGAAACGGAGGCCAGAGAAGGGGAGACCTTTGAGTTGGGTCATGAAACCAGAAGAGAGGCAGCATTTAAACTGGGTTTTCTGTCTCCATTACCCTTATTTTGACTCTTTGCTCTGCCGGGCTACTTCCAGAACCAAAGGAATACTTACTCTGAGGGCTGTGGGAGGGTCATTGCAGCTTCCAGCCTGGCGGAAGATGTGAGAGTCAGCAAGATCCTTTCCCATTTTAGAATAAGCCTGAGCCAGGCATGGTGGTGCACGCCTGTAATCTCAGCACTCAGGAGGCTGAAGCAGGAAGATCGTTGCAAGTTTGAGGCCAGCCCGGGCTACAAAGTGAGTTTAAGACCAGCCTGAACTGCATAGCGAGACCCTGTCTCAAAAAAAAGAAAAAATAAATAAGCCTAGAAGCTGGCCTGGTGGTGGAACTTCTGGCTTCCATGAGTGTCGGTCAGCTCACACCCGACCTTCCCCTGTCAGTCACATTCGTCAGGTGAGGATGATGATGTGGCTAAAACTAAACACCTAGCTTTTGAGACAGGCCAGGCCGGGCTATGTTGTAGGTACCTCGGCAAACCTGGGGAGCCACAGGCAGTGGGCATGCCTGGCCAACTCCACATTCCGTCAGCTGGATGGCCAAAGCAGTCAGCAGTCAGCTGGAGGTGCTATCAAGCCCTGATGCTGGGGTGATGTCACTGCCAGACACTGACTATGACAGAACAGGCCCTGCAGCACCCAGCAGAAAAGCCAAACTGAATCACTGGCCCCAGAGAGGGCATGGACCCCCCACACCAGGGGAAGTGAGGGCCCCAGCCCCTCCAGCTCCCGTGTTCCGACAGCCATAGCCAAGCAGCTGGAGTGGGCAGGAATTAGCCTTGCCCTCAAGACTGCTAAAGAGCCAACCTGAGACCTGTGGACAGAAGTTGAAGAGCTGGTACCTTGGGCCCCAACAAGGAGAATTATGTGAAATTTCAGGCTGCTCCAGAGCGGGCATAGATAGTGAGTTCCCTGTCTGTCAAGGCACCTGAGGGAAACTGGAAGAGATGACTCGTTTATGCCCAGACAATAGGATTCTTGTTATTTTCTCACAGTGAATGGATTTTGTTCCAAACAGGATCAGGTCTGGAATCAAAGGCAGGAAGAAGTCATCAGGGCAGACAGGTGCCTACCAGAGGTCATTCCTTATCCCTACCTGAACCCCTTGTGCCTTCTGTATCTAAGTCAGGTGGAAAAGGTGTACTCACCTCTAGAGAAGCCCCTGACTTTGGCCTGTTGAGCCTCGGATGCAAGCTCCAGGAAGGCCAATAGAAGGACCTTTGTATGGTGCCATCCAGCAGCAGATGAAGGCCTTTGTTATGAAAACAACCCAATAATTAACACACAGGTTGCTTTTGTCTTAAAAGCACTTCTGGTCACACCATGATAAGGTCACACCCTTAGATCTTGTGATTCAGGGAGGAACCCTGAAAATGGGGAAAGGGAAGATGAGGTGGATGGCAATGCTTCTGATGAAGACCTGACCATGGTGCAAGTGATGGGCAAGGGCAGCAGGTTCTGGAGTTGAGCACCGGCAGGGCACGGTCTGAACCCAGCAGGAAATTTCTAGTGGGGCAGAATGGAGTCTTACCTGGTGCGTACGTTGTACGCAGGGTCACAGAGACACTGGTGCTGATGAGAAGTCAAGGGGACCCAGAGCTTCTTCCCATACCTCGCTGTCCCTGCAGGCCCTGCCCCTGATGCCTGGCCAAGGACATCCTCTTCTGTCTCCACTGCTGTGTGCCCATATCTCTGCGTGGCTGTGCCAAAGGGGAATGAGCTGTAATTCTGCTTTAGGAGGCTGAACTTTGGACAGATGCTCCTGATCACTGAGCAAATGCAGGGAAAAACAGGAATGGTGGAGGCTCAGTAGGTGAGGAGAGAAAGACAACTCAGAGCTGCCCTACAATCTCACTGTGCCCCTTGCTGTCTCTGTTCCACTGAGCAAGACACCAGTGCATGCCCTGCACTTTCCTAGCCTGTACAGTGGGCTAATAAACAGTACTTACCTCATGCAGGTATGAATAAAAATATCCATTAATGCTTTTACTACACTCTGTGCACAAATCAGATGCAACTGCTCATGATAAACTAATGGGAGGTGTTGATGTGACCTCCTCATTTCAGTCCTGAAGAATGAGGTGCAGCGACTGTCAACCAGCTACCGAAGGTTACAGAGGTGAGTTTCACACTGAAGGGCTTGGGGTCTCTGTTCCAAAGCCCTCTGACCCCAGCTCATAGAAGACTGGGAGGAAAACACAAGCTCATACACTGGAATCAGGGTGGTTGGCGCTAGCTCTTCCTCTGTGCCTTCCTGTTTGCCTTCCCTGAATTCCCTTTCTCCTCATTACTATCAGTATCATTTCCATTGATAAAGTTCTCCTCTTATCAGATAGGGAAAGAAGATAATGTCCACCTTTCTAATCCACGGCTAAATTACCACAGGCCCCAGTAAATGGTAGTGTGTTTGGAATGAATGAATGAAGAAATGGCGTAAGTGGAGCCTGGGAAAGGTCTGCCTGTGAACAAGGAGCCTGGAGAACCCCAGTGCCTCCTGCCGCCTCTTTGGGCTGGGTGGAGCACGCCCTCTATAGACTTCCATGCTCGCTCTGTGCTTTTATAGAGGGAAGCACATGTGCATCCTGAGTCACACTTTCCCTCCCTGGAAATGGGGTCAGAATTAGCCCCTCCACATATGGTCATTCTAATAGTCACTGAGTGCTTTTGGTACAGACATGATCTCCTTACACCTGGTCAGAATGGAATCCCCTGGATTTCAACCAATACTCAGGATCCTTGGGTGAGGCCACTGCTGCCCACCTGCTGCTGGGAGGCAGAAATGCCATTCTCAGGTCCAAACGCCCTCATCCTCAGTGAGCGGAACAAATCCCACCAGGGTATTGATGGAAACCATTACGGATTTGGGGAGACGATCTGCCAGCTGGGAATTGGAGTCCACCGCCTGCACCGATTTCCATAAGGTAATAATAGCATGCCTTTGCTTTATGAAGTAGAATTTGCTACAGCCGATGAGCCGTAAAAATTGCCGGGTGGGGAAAAAAAGAAAGGAAAAAAAACTATAAATAAATTTGTAATTTTAACAGGGATTACCATGTAATTGAGAGGGGAAGACAGTTAATGGCAGAAGCAAAGGCCAGCTCAGCCCCCGTGGTCTTGGCTCTGAGGTACAGTTAAGGTGCTGAAATGGAACCGATCTCAGAAGATGCTGGGAGGAAAAGTCAGCAGGCACAAGACCTGGGAACAGACCCAGGGGAAAGGGAAGAAATTCATACTGAGCACCTACTGTATGCCCCACCCAAGAGGGAGCCACAGGGGATGTCTTCCTGCTGAACGGGGTGCAGGGTGGAGCTCACTGGTTTCTGCTTGGGAAAGCTCCCTCTGGTTATCACATGTGACATGGCTGCAAAAGGACAGCATGAGGCTGGGAGGTTAGTAGGAGGCCACTGCATGACACAGGTCTGACCTAGAGGCAGACTGAACTAACACAAATTCAGAGGATACAGAGACAAGGAGAAAATGAGAGGCAAAAGCTCAGGAAACAGAATGTGAGGCTCGGTGATGAGCTCGTGGGACAACATCAGTAGAAATGAGTGGGAATGCCCAGTGCTTCTGACCGCCACCACAGACGTGGGCAAAGTGCCTACAGCAGTCTGCTTCGCTTTACTATGACAATATGCTCAAGATGAGCTCACTAGAAGAGGAAAGAGCTTTATTTCGCTCACAGTTTTGGAAGTAGGATATCCCAAACAGCGTGGCGCAGGCTCTGGCGAGGGCCCCAAGGCACACGGCAAGTGTGCAGGGTGGGGAGAGGAAGAAATCACATCACCAAAGGGAAACTAGAGAGCGGGTGTGGGGCCAGGTTCAGGCTTTCATGACGGCCCACTCTTGAGAAGTGACCGGAGTCCAGTGAAAATGACTTTCATCCTTCAAGGGCCCAGGGACCTGTCATTAGGTTCTACCTCCCTGAATCACCTCAAGGCCCAGATTTCCAACACATGAACAACGTTAGCTCCCCATCACTCGGACAATATGCCTGACAGAGGCAACTTAAAGGAGGAGATGTTTATTGTGGCTCATGGTTCTACAGGGCTCAGTCTGTGGGCGCTTCACTCTCTTGTTTCTGCCCCTGTGCTGAGGCAGAAGTCATGGTGGAGAGATTGCAGTGGAGCAGAGCCACTCACCTCATGGTAGCCAAGGAGCAGAGGGAGAGCTAGGGACAAAATACACCCTTGAAAACTATGGCCTCAATGATCTGCTTCTTCCAACTAGGTCCCACCCTCTGGAATTGCACCACCATCCAATAACCCCAACAGCTTGGACCAAGCTTTCTACACATGAGCCACGGGGAGACATTTAAGATCCAAATCGTAGCATAAAATGCGGGAACAAACAGCATCTGAATGATAGCAGTGCCCTCACTAAGACGGGGGTGTTCAGCCCCAGCTTTGCCATACTGCCTGGCCAGCAAGACAGCCAATAGGGACGGGCAGTGGACAGGCAGTCAGAGAGAGTGCCGAGCTGCCCTAGAGGTGGGAAAGATGCTGATAGGAGATCGTCGGGGATGCTGGTGTGGGTGGGAAAGGGTCCAGAAAGAAGAACGAGGACAAAAAGAGAGTGTGAGAGGTAAGTATAGGGAATATTGATTTTTGAGGAAAGGGCAGAGGGAGAGGGTGGAAGAGGAGGCTGGAGAAAGAGTAGGAAAGACAGAAACAGGTAATGGCTGCAGAGCTATACTGCCCCTAGCCCAGGGCCTGTGACCCACACCAGCTTCTGCTGGATATTTGGCAAAGCCAGGGTTGCTGTCCGTGCACAGCCAAGGGACTGTTTTTGTGTTTTTTTGTGTGTTTTGCTTTCTGTTTTTGTTTTTCCAGTACTTGGGGACTCTGCACCAAGTTGCATTACCAGCCTTGAAGAATTTTTTTTTAATTTTGAGACATTTCACTGAGTTTCTAAGTTACTCGGGCTGGAATTGAACTTGGCACCCCCCTGCTTCAGCCTCTCAGAGTGCTGGGATTGCAGCGTACACCACTCTGCCTGACTAGACCTATTCTTCATTGAAGAAGTAACTGGCATCTTGAAAAAATGATCAACATCAGCACCATCAACTTTACATATTTAGAGGATCCTGGTCTTTGGATAGTTAAGTGGAGACTTCCACTTACAGCCTCAAGAACTTGGGGGTTTATGGAAGGAGTATACCTCCAGGACCTTGAAATGGTTGAACTTGAAATGTTTAAGGCCCCATTTCTCTTCTGGAAAGGGTTGGGGGCCACTGTCCTTCAGGCCTGCTGCAGGGGCTGAGCGAGATGGCTGAGGGAAGCAGCCTGGTGCGATGCAGATGCATAATCCATTTCAATTTGATTTCCTCCAGCGCACTGAGGTCTCTGGTCCTGGGCAGACAGTGCCATATTAAAAGTAGCCCAGAGAGAAACTGTCTCCAAGATTGAGAGAGTGTCGAGGGTACCACAGAGAGAGAGGGATGCTGGGACACAGCTCTGAGTAGCCATGGAAACGTCCCAGACAAGATGGGTTTCTAGCAGTTTCCACAAACAATGAAGAATGGTTCAAAGGGAAGAAACTGTGCTTCAAGGTGAGCCTGAGGTTCCCAGGAGGCGGATGGATGTGGAGCAAGGAGGATGCTGGTCCAGCCCGGGAGGATGCTCTGGTCCAAGAATTCAGTCCTTGGAAAACGTGATGATGAGCTGAGCCTAGCTGCAGCCCTGGGGGACCCTGGGCAGCTGTGGACAGCAACTCCCACATGAGCCTGCAGATCCACCCAGGAGTGAGACGGAGAACTCCTGCCTTCAGTGAACTCACTCTGGTGGGAAGGCTGCGTTTTTCAACCCTTGTTTACATTTTACAGTTATAAAATTTTCCTTCATCCCCCCTCCCACAGCCCAGGATGCCTACAAATAAGCACCCTGCTATATGAAGATAAATGGAAATCATAAGTTCCTGAGCTTCAGAATCCAAACAAAGAAGAGGAGGCAGGCCGGGGTGGGGAGCAGGCAGATTCCATGAATTCTAGCCCTGTTCCTTGGTCATGATCAATACATTCTCAAAGTGCCTTTTAAATTACTGTTGGAGGCAATGTGCCATATTTATGTATCTACGTGCTTAGAGGGAACGCAAGGGAGAAATGCAATTTCTATTATGAAATCATAATGTGCATTTATCTTCAGAAATAACACATTGAAATGTTGTAGTGAGAAAAGTTGAAAAGCAATCTGTCTATAAATAAGGACTGCAGACATCCTGACATTTTACGATGCAGAGACTTTCAGTGAGAACTTCTCCTTTGGACATGTCGCCTCGGGATCATGTTCAAACTCGTTTCTTGGAAGACAGTGTTTGGAAGTCCAGAAGTCTCCCCTGTTGGTATCCAGAGCAAAGGAAACAGACGTTGCTTCTCTGATAGTTATGAGGAGGGGGGTTGGACCCCGTAGGGGATGTCTGCCAGTTTGAGATCAGTTTGGTTTGTATCCTGGCAAGAGTACTTGAGGGGAAGCTCAGAATACAAAGAATGTAGATTTGTGCATCCAGGCTGCTGTGATACCTCTGTTCTTCATCCTCACCACAGGAAAAGAAGTAGTGTGAACATCTAGGCCACTCTGGAGGAGGGAAGGAAGTCTTAGGTATTCCAGGAATCCCCATCCCTTGACATCTTACATCACATGGGCTCCAAGGCATCAAGATGGTATTCTTGGCCAGTAGCTGCAGTACCGATAAGTCCTTGTGGTTTTGTCCTTCTACACTCATAACCCAGGCAGTGTCTTCTGCAAAGACAAGCAAATTCACACACTGAGAAGGGGTGTGCTGTGCCAGCAGGGGCTGGGTAAAAGGGGCCAGGGAAGGCACTCTCACCCTCATCTCTAGCCCAGAAACAGGCAGGGTAAGGAGGGCCGCCCATGTTGACTCCCTCCCATCCATGCCTTTATTTATTTATTCATCTGCTTGCTTCAATGTTCCTCTGCAACCATTTCAGAGCATCTTCTAAATGCTGCACAATGCTGGAGACTTGAGACAAATACGTCAACCTCCCTGCCCTCAGGGACCTCACAGCACTCCAGACAGACATGTAATTGGCAATTACCAGGAAGAGAGAGATGCTAAAGGTGCTATGGAGGCCTAGAGAGAAAGAGCACGTCTCTAACTCAGCCTGGGGAATTAAATGAAGATTCCTGGAGAAACCAACTGGAAGAACGGGCAGGAAAAGGCCAGTGGGAAGACAGCAGTGAATCCAGGCAAAGAAAGCAGAGATTCCAGGCAGGCAGGGAGATCTTGGAATGCAAATGGATTGTAGCTAAATGCAAGGGGCCCCAGGCCTGAAAAAATTAGTAGATGCTGATCCTCTGTTATTGGGACACAGGGTTGGCAATCTCTTGACCAATCAGGTAACCATGGATGTTCATGAGCATCAACAGCCCTATATGCTGTATGCAGTCCTTGCAGGTGTTGGGACACTATCATTTACATGGGGACAGGAGTGTAGCTTGGATCTGTCCAACCCCAGCTCCTGTGATGATCCAGGCACAGAATCATTCAGAAATAAATCACAGGGCTGGGGATATAGCTCAGTGGAATAAGTGCCTGCCTGGCAAGTGCAAGGTCCTGAGTTCAATCCCCAGTTCTGCCAAAAAAAAAACAAACAAAAAAAAAAAAAAAAAAGGAAAGCAGAAATAAATCACAGTGGGTCCTGTATGAGACAGTCTGACTTTTTCCAAAAAAAATAGCATAGGCTTTGGAGGCATGTTCAAAACAAGCTCTGCCACCACAGCTGGGTAAGCCTTGATCTTTTCACCTGTGAGATGGTATCACGGTGTCTAGGGCCACCAGAAATAAACAAAGAGCAGGAATGGTGTAAAGATTTGCTGCCACCACAATTACTGGTGGCGGAGGTTCCCTGGCAAGTGCAATTTCCACAGTGGGCTGATTTCTTTTAAGAACTGGAATAGAAATATCGACACAGGTAACAGTAATGACAGTGATCTTGCACTTCCTGTGTCCCTTGAATGGTCTCATGCAACCCTTACCATGATCCTTAAAGGGCCACTGCTGTCCCCTTCCTTTCTCTGAGAGGTGGAAAAGCTCAGCTCCAGGAAGCAGCTATCTGAAAGCACAGAAGGATTCCCATCAACTCCAATCATACTGCTTTTGGGGGTGTTGGCTTTCTCATCTGTATAATGGAGCAACAGTCTCAACAGGGCTTAGGGTATGACCAAGACAGCACTCCAGGTAGAAACTTTTGACCAGCAGTGAACCTCCTGGGTGGTAAGGCCCAGGCTTCTGGAAGTTTAACTCCTATGCATCCCACCCCTGAGGCAGGGGCCTCTCTTCTGTCCCAGAGCACTGATGGACAGGGTTTGTGGGGACAGGGGTCTGCGAGGACAGTGCTTTGTGCCTGGTGGCCTGTGTTGTGTGTCTGAACTGAAATGTTGCATGGGAAAGGGGTTTGGAAGGAGACACACACACAGCAGATACTCTTCGTAAGACAAGGACACAGAGATGTAGCCCTTGGCTTTGGCCTGGGGGCAGATGGGTGACAGCTGGGCAGGGCTTACAGTATTAGGATGGTTCCTTTCAGATGGCAGTGCATCTGTGAAGGGTATGCGGCCGGGAGAGAGGAGCCCCTATTTACTCAAAAGATGTCTCCTGGAGCTTCAGGGTGGGGATTGAAGGGAGTTATTGAGACTGGGAAGGGACTTGGGCTGAGTTCAAGTCTCTGGCAGGCCCACCAGAGGGCCTGGGGAAAAGCCAGTGCTGACCCAGGTGGCATTGGCCTTGCATGGGGCCAGGGCAATCAGCTCCCAACCCTGGAGTCAGAGAGCGAAGGACTTGCTCAGCAACTCTGCAAGGTGGGAAAGCTGGTGCCTAGTAGTCAAAAGCCAAGGGAGAGGGGCGGAGAGAAGGAGCAAGCTGGGCAAGAGGTAACTTGGGAAGTGCACAGCGAGGGAGGACAAAAGCGACCTCCTCCCACAGGTCAGGAGACCCTGAGCAGAGCTGCCCTGTCTGGGGCAGGCACTGAGATGGGCATAAGAGGTTGACACCCATTGTGAGCTGGTGACGTTGTCTCCACCCACAGACACCTGCCAGCCCCTTGTCCTGGGAACCTCACTGCCCCCAAGTCCAGCTGCCCCACCCGGGCCACCCTAGCTCACATTACAGGGACATCAGCCCGCCCGACCTCATGCCCTGCATGCCCATCCTATCGCCTCCAACCAGGTGAGCTGAGGTGGCCACTTCCAAGTGCAGGTGACAAATGGAGACTAGGGTCCTACGCTGTCCCCCCACTCCAAGCCTGGTTCCAGCCTGGACCAAGCTCCACCGGGTGCCCTGAGCTTGGTGCCTCTCATGAGACCAGCTGAGACCACCTCTCCTTCCCTGCCTGTCCAGAGAGCCCAGCCTCCTTCTCTTACTTCCTACAGGTCATTACTGGTTTTATTGCTTGAGCTTTTTCTTCCCTCTTTTTTTTTTTTATGAGGATTACTTTACAACCAGGGATTTTGCTTTTTGCAGCAGCAGACTGGGAACCAGCCGGTCTTCTGTTTACGAGGCCTTTCAGGAAGGTTTATGAGGCCATGACTGGGTCCTTCTTTCTGGCTCCTGCCAGTCCAGGGCAGTGCAAGGTGGGGCAGACAGTACTGGAAAAGCTCCTTGCTTAAAGCTTTCATTTTTTTCTTGGGTCTTAGGCTGTTCCTGGTATAGGTATCCCTTGGGACTTGTTTGGGAAGAAGAGACTGAGAAAGGTCCCCAAATCACATGCTTCTTTCCTCCTCCTGTGGCTCAGTTTCCTCAACTGTAAAGTGGGACTGTTTGGAATATCTACTCTGGAGGGCTGTCGTGAAGAGTTTTGCTCAGTGCAGAGGCAGCAGATGGAATATAGAACATAGCCATTGCCTCTCCTCCACAGGTGATGCGTTCCAAGACCTTCCATGGATGTTAGAAACCACAGATAGCATCAAACCCTATATGCACTGCATTTTTTCTAAGCACCCTGCTGTGTGGCACACAGTACCAGAGTTCACCATCCTACCATCTCTCAAGGCCAGGCGCCTCCTTCACATCACTGCTCTTTACCTTGGGGCTGTTATCAAGGAAAATGAGTCAATTGAACACAAGCACTGTGACAGCTCCGTAGTTGATCTGATAACCAAACCGGCTACTAAGTGACTAACAGGCGTGTAGTGTATATAGGTGGATACCCCAGGTGAAGAAGTTCGGTGATGGCAGGTCAATGGAACTTTGGAGGATGAACCTGTGACTAAGGAGGGATGACAGTGGGTAGGAGTCCTCCCACTCCCTGGGAAAGTCAGGTGGGCTCCCAGGCTTGCTTGGCATGCATAACTTCCTGGGACTCACTAACAGGAACAACCAGCGCTTTCTGAGCATCTGACCCCAAATCAGGCATGGGGCTAAGCCCCAGGGGACCCTCCCTGTATTTATTCCTCTGCCAGCTGGCAAGGCAGAAACTAACCCCAGCCTGTTGTACAGGTGTGGGGATGCAGAAAGGGCCTGCCGCTTTCCCGGGGTGAGCCAGCTAGTAAGGGGTGAGGCTGGAATCAGCACCTGGGCAGATCAATGCCCGAAACCACATCCTTAGATTTGAACCTGATACCAGTATGGTGAGAAGAGACAGGAAGGAAAGCGGAAGCTTCTGGTCTGCAGGTTCATCTGGCGATTAGCATGGAGTCCTGACCCTCAGGGAGACGTCCAGTGCCGAGTCAGGGACATATGTCCAGAGAGAAGAGACTGGTAGCCAGAGCCCCAGACACTTCTCTACTTTTATCTAAGAAAACATACCTGAAATAGGCCAATGCAAAAGCAAGCACGCCTCTGCTCGGACATTAGGAAGAACTTCCGGATAAACTGAGCTGCAGAAGAAACACAAAACCAGGATGCTTCCAAGTCTCCTGCTCAGGGATTTTTCAAAGCAGAGGGTTGATTTCCAGGGATGCCAGGTGGAGGTGGGGGGCCAGAAAGGATGCCCTCAGAGCCCTTCCCTCCTGCGCCATGAACAGAAAGCCCCCGCTGCCAAGGAAGTGCTAGACAACCACAGCTGGGCCTTTAGGGCCTCTTCTGCTAGGGGGTCCCACCCCCCCATAGCCCCTATGCTCCCCTCTTAGCCTCCTGGGCCCTGAAACAGCTATTTAATGAGTAGAGATGCAGCACTGATTGCACAGGCTTGTCTCCAGCAGGAGCGGGATGTAGCGAAGCAGCTTGTGTATCCTGCTAAGAGATATTTAATAAATATGCAAATCACTGCCTCTACCTCCTCAGGCAGGTAAAGAGCAGGGAGAGGTGGGAGCTGAGGCTTAAATCTATGCAGTGTGCAGGGACTTGAGCTGAATTTCCTGAGAAGGCTTCCACCTAGTGTCTGGAAATCCCAGCTTTGGAGAGTGAAAGAGAGCCGGCAAGAAGGGGATCCTTAAGAGTGGGAGTTCAAAGGAGAATAAAGGGATTATTTTACTTAGGGAGCCTGAGCATGTTGTTAGGAGGTGGGAAGAATTCACCTCCCTATGTCACCAGTGCTCTACCAGTCATTCAATTCCCATGCCACATGGACCCACCTTCCCAGCTGACCATTCACCACCACCCATCTGAGCGCACTTACCTCCAAACCATCCGTCACCCACTCAGCCTGACAGCCTCCAACTACTCACCCTCTCTCTGACCTGCCCACTCTTCCTCACCCAAACTCCCAGCCTTCACCCTAGTTCCAACCACCCACCTGGCCATCTAAACTCACTCAAATTCATCCACCTACTCACCCACTTAGCTACTAAGCCACCATCAAATCGTCTGTCTGTCTAATCTAATCCACCTGGTTTTTAATCTTTCTTTTCCATCTGTTCATCCATCTACCTATCCATCTATCCATCCTCCTAACCACTCACCCACACATCCATCCATCTAGCCACACTTCATCCACCCATCCATCCCTCCATCCATCCATCCATCCATAATACATACATTCACACATCCTTCCATCCATTCTTCCACATATCTTAGTTACTTTTCTCATTGCTGAGACAAAATACACAATATGCAAGGTTAAGGGAGGAAAGGTTCATTTAGCTCACAGTATGTATAGGTTTCAGTCCATAACTGGCTGAATCTAAGACAGGGTGGCACATGGCAGAGGGGAAAGTGCTCATGGTGGTGGAAGACAGCAGAGAGACAGAGAGAGAAGGAGAAACCTCTTCCTGTTCCTTATATTGTACCCAGGCTACTTGCCCTAGGGCAGGTGTAGCACAATCCCTTTAATCCCAGCATTGAACCATGAATCAATCACAAAGTCTAGATTTAGCTGCCTCTGAAAAGCCTGTCCCCCATGACTACATGAGCCTTTGGGGGACATCAAGACACAGACCATAACATCATCCATCCATCCATGTTCTATTTCTTAGGTGTAAATCCACGTCCCAGAGTCTGAAAATGCAGAAGCAATTGGACAAGTGCCCTTCCCTTGTCCTTGAAGAGTCTTCAACAAACTTAATGAATCAAGAGTGCAAGGTGGCAAGTGATCTGGTACACACACCTGTCACCCTGCTTTGGGGGAAGATCTCATCCTGGACAGTCTTCCTTTTGAGGAGGGCAGGAAATCTTTTGGACAAGGTAGCAGGAAGATGTGGACTGGTTAGTGTCCTGCCATCAGTCCATAATTAGCTCAGTTTATGGCACATGGACTTCTTGAACCCTGGGGATAGAGAAATGAGCTGGGCACGATCCTTGCCCCCAAGAGTTCGTGGTCTAGTGAGAAAGACACCACAAGGCACGGGGAAAGCGAGTAGACGGCAGGGTTCACCCTGAGTGCCGAGGGCTGTGTGAGAGGAGGGTGGGGAAGGTGCCAGTTAAACCCGGCCAACCCAGGCATGCACACCTCACCTAGCATTTAGGTCACAGCCTACAGATGTCTGCCCTTACATTCTGGAACCTGGCCCAGGTTAACTATAGGGCTGAGTAGAAGCTGCTGAGCTGTGGGGTGGAGGCCGTCTGCTCCTAGTAGCCATCGCTTTGTCCAGTTCATTAACTTTGCAAGTCATCACACAGCCTGCTGAGGGTCTTGGCTGAAGAGCACTGGTTTTAGAGTCTTTGTTCCAGGTCAGGCTCTGCCCTTTACTAATGTGCCTGCATGTTTCTGCTTCCAAATGCTGGGAGTGACACAGTCCTGGGGGGAGTGGGAGGCAGGGCTGTGTGATGAGACGGCCCCAGGTGGGGAGGGCACTTGGTGGGTGTTGCCAGGCACTGGGCTTTTGCGCAGTGCTGGGGGATGGCTGGGCTCACAGACAGCTGGATCTGCCCTGTCCTCCCCTCCCTTCTGTCTGCCTCAGCTAGGAAATGCTGCTCCAGCTGATGAGACTTGAGGGACCCCATTCATTCACTATTTGAGTCATTAATTCACGTACCAAATGCCAGGACTGATAGTCTTCTCTGCCCAGTGACCCGGAGCCATTCACCTCCAGCTCCCCTCCCCAAGTATGCAAAGCACTGAAATTTCCTTCAAGCACCCACTCCCTGAAGCCCTCATCTCTTTCCTCCCTCCTGCTTTGCAAGCTAAAATGGAATTATATATATTTTTGCCACTGTCTGCCTTAGACTGTGTCTCCCCAAGCATCATGGGTAATCTCAGATGCAAATGGCCTATGCAAATCCAGCTGCTGGTAAAATTAGGAGGAAGCCTGCCTGAGGCATTCGCAGTGGCAGGCTGTAACTGGAATCTCCACAGAGCCTCAATTTATACAGGTGAGCAAGGGACACCAGCTGTCGAGACATAGCCCAAGCCTAGCCGGTGTCTCCAGGCCTTGCTGTTGTGTGCACAAATTTCTGTAACTGGGAGTGCTGGCTTTTATGACAAGCTAGAGGTTCTCAACCTGGGGTGAAATACGCTGCTACAGTTCCTATAATACACAAGACAGCCCCACCACAGTTACTGGACCCAAAGTGCCCATGGTACTGAGGTCAAGAAACCTTGTCCTAACCTGCTTAGTCGATTGGTCACCTTCACCTTGGAAGGAGCTGAGCTGCTCAAGTCCAACCTGTGCCTTTATCTTCGCGTTGGTGCGCAGCCTCACTCTGGTCTTGCTGTGTTCGATTTTTCTCCCACATCCCTGGTCCTGTGTCCCCACCACTGCTCCCGGCACCCCCACCCCCATGCTCACATCCCTAATATATGTCCTTAGATATGGAGGCTTCCTGTAAAATATATGATGTTGTTTATCGTGGGAATGTGTTTTAATTTACATAAATTGTATTGGGCTATAGATCTCATTCTGCTGCTTAATTTTTTCACTTAACACTTTTGTGTTTTTAGATCTACCTGTGTCGTTGTGCATAAATCTCATTCTATGCCTCTGACTGCCATGGTGATTTCCAGAGAGATTCTCTCTACGCCCGTGGTGGGCGCCAGGCTGCCTCCCTTCCCCCATGCGGAACAGGGGTAAGGGGCCTCCCAGGGGTGGGGTGGTGGGCTCAGGGGGTGTGTTACATGTGCTCCAATTCCCTAAACACTGCCAGGTGCCCTCCAGACTCTAGCACGCCCACATTGTCATTGACACTCATTACCCAGCTTCCTAACCAGCCCCCAGCCTGATTGGTATGAAGCAGTGTGAGGTTGTTTTAATTCGGAAAAGGAAAGAAGCATTTTAAAAGCATTTTCTAGACCCTAAGAACAGAACGCATCTTCAGTGAGCTTATTGGGAGCCAGTTCTTGCACCCACTTCTCTATGAGACAGCAGAAGGCCTGAGAGTTCCAGGCCACAGACTCAGCAAGCCACACCTCCTGGGTCACTGGGGTCCTCACTAAGCCAGGGTTGCAGGGTTGGGGGCTTAAGGGCAACAGAGGTTTGTTTCCTCGCCTCCTGGGCTGACCAAGCTGAGAGAGAGTAACCTAGCCTGGAACTGCTGGCTGAATACCATTGTGATTAGTCCTGCCCAGCTTTGAAGAATGGGCATAAAGGGGTGTGGCGTAGGAAGAGGGAAGTCAGGACTCCCCAAGGCGCCAACAAGACTTTTATAGACAGCAGGGGAATGAGGTGCAGGACTCTGAGATGCAGTTTTGGGGCTTTTTTTTTTTTTTTGCAATTTTTTATTTTAAGGAGAAAAAGACAATAATAAAATAACAACAACAAAGACAAAAAACAAACAACACAAAAACAATGAAAACAGTACAGAACTTCAAAACAAGATGATAGGAAATTAATCATGGTTGTTATATTATATATTGTTATCTTCAGCGAAGTTGCTCAGATGACCAGATGTAAGAATGTGAGGTTGATCAAACAATTAAAGAGAATTAAAAAATAATAAAAACACATTCGAAATGACACAGAGCTTCACTAAACAAGATGGTAGGAATTCAACGATGGTTATTATATTGCATATTGTTGTCTTCAAATTAGTTTAGATTACCAGAGATAAAATAGGCATGCAAAATTGGTCAAAAATTAAGCATTAAATGTTCTTTTCAATAAACCAATAGACATCGGCAGCACAATTATCCCAGCTACCCTTGTACATACATATATATTTTTCCCATCCTTCTTTCTCTCTTTTCTCCTTGCCCTCACCCCAGTTTTTCCTTCCCTTTGAGCAGTTTCTCTCCCTTTCACAATATCTATTGTACCTTTCAGGACTCTTAAGCCTTGGTCTCCGTGTATGAATGAAGCAGCACAGACACACGGGCACAGAGCACATATGTAACATGTATGTAATCAGGCCACCATGAACACAGGGCAGATACTGTGAAAGGAGCTGAAACAGGAAGCTGAAGTAGTCAGGCTCTGTGGGCTCCCTGAGAACAGGAGGCAGCCTTGTGTACTGAGGAGGGGCAGGGCCGGCCAATGGGGCAGATGGGAGGGGATCTAAGTGCAGGGCAGATGGCTCAGAGCCCTCTCACAAAGGAACACAGGGCAGCCAGAGGTTGAGACCTATGGGGGATTCTAGCCTGGACGTGGTTCTGGGGGAATGGGGAGCAAGGCAATCTCCGCTCTCCACTGAGAGGCCCCTCCGCTGGAGGTTTGGTGGGTCAAAGTTCCAGGGTTGGTGGGTGGAAGCTGGGGAGGAGCAGAGCTTCCCCGGACCAGTGGTTTCTGTGTTTCTCTGGGTCCTCCTTCCCCACTCCAGTGAAGAGCTCCCTTCATAGGCAGAGCCAGAGTGTTCTCCTTTGCCTGGGCCCTGGGAGGTCAGAGACTCTGTCTTCCACCACCTGGTCAGACCCTGAGGTCCTAAACACTGGGCTTCTTCGATCAGACTGGGCTGCCTGGGGTCAGGAGTTTCTCTTCTCCATCAGACTGGAAGCTCAAGGGGCTAGGGGGTTCCCCTCCTCTAACAAATCAGGTGTTTCCTGCAGGTAGCTTCTCCCCCCAGACTTTCAGAGGCCTGGGCTTCTCGCACGCCACCGACAGGGCACCACAGCCTCTGTGCTCCAGCCAAGTGTCTGCACTTGGAGATGTCCCATCCAAGCAGGCTTGTAGGAAAGGGCTGCTAGGGTCAGGGGTCTGCACCTTCCCCTCCGCCCCCGCCGAGCACACACATGTACAGTATGCCCACAGAATCTCAACAGCCTCTTCTGGGCACAGAGAGAGCACACAGGACATCCCTTTCCCTCCTTGTCTTGAGAGGGGGCCCTAACGACCCAGCCCCTGAGAAACCAAACCCCCGACCCAAGAGCCCTGAGAGCCACAGGCTGAGGATGGAGGCTGCTTCCCTCTCCTCCCTGCCTGCTTCCTCTTCCCTCCCCTGGGGCTTAGATGACCTCCAGGAAACAGCACAGCCTTTCCCTTCAGGACCTGTACCCTCCCCTCCCGAGGGGTCCCCTGTGCCCCAGCAGTGGGCTCCCCCTGCACAGCTGTCTGCTCGGCTCAGTCCGGCTCTCTATCTGCATGCTTATCAGCGCAGGAGCCCGAGGCCATTCGACTTCAAAGACTATATAAAATGTGTTTAGTGATTGTGTGTTTCTTTTCAATATCAGCAAACTGTATTTCCAGGGAGAGAGGGCCAGAGCCACAGAGAAGGAATAAAGGAAAAACTACCCGGGAAAAGATTGCAGCTGCAAGGTGGAGAGAGAGGGAGGGAACACTCAGGAGTGGCAGCACGGGGCTGGTTGGACACATAGCTGAGTATTTCCAGTGACCCCGGCATGGGGCTGTGGGTGCCCTCTCCCTGCCCGGATGAGAGGGTGGGGAAATAGGGGCATTCCCCGCCAGCAGCAGGGGCCCCGCTTAGAGCTGAAATTCACCTCTAGTCTCTCATGGGACCAGCAGGTAGAGCCCCAGGCCCTGGAATCAGACAGCTCTAAACCTAGGTGACTGGCTGTGCTGGTGATTTCAGATGTCCAGGTCCTAACTCCTTCATCTTCAAAATGAGCTGAGTTGTGGCCCAATCTCAGGGTTGGTGGGAGGATCCTGTGGCCTGATGGGAAGAATTTGGTGAATCATAGGCACAGTTTAGAGGAAGCACACTGAGCTGGGTTTGCTGTGTGTCACTTTGAGTCCCCAGGGTAGGGACAGATGGGCCAGTTCTGGGCACGAGGCCCTGAAATGTCTCCAGGATGGGCTCAGATGCCAGGTCTTGGTCTCTGCTTCAGCTGAGCCCAGGTGACAGCTTCAGCTCAATGCTGTCCCAGGAGGGCAGGCGGGAGGGACAGGCCAGGCTAGAGACTACAGGCTGAACAAGGCTTATAGAGGACAGACTGTGCCAGGAGCCACTTACCCTGAACATATCCGCATGGCCTCACCACCATCCTGACAGGTAGGCCGTGTGGCTCCTAGTTTGAGGGAAAAGGCAATTGCGTTTTTAAGTGCATGCTGTCTGGAGTAGCCTGCTGAAATCTGTCACTCTCTTGCCTCATCTCACAATGGACATGACTCATCTCTTTGTCCATCGTATCCATGCTGTATATATTACCCACCTGCTACCCACTCAGTAGTCTATCCACATAGAAACATAGGGTGTAGATAGGACTCAGGACTCTCCGAGGTTTCAGGCATCCCCTTGGGGTGTTAGAATGTGTGCTCCAGTGGATGAGGAGAGAAGACTATATTTAACATGGGGAGTGGGTATTAACATGAAATATAAAGAGACCAGAGCTACTGACCATCCTGCCCCAGCTGCTTACAGGTATTTAAAGGCACCGAAGCAGGCAGAAGAGATGAGGGCTCCACCAGCTGAGCCTGCTCTGATCAGCCCAGGTGCAGGGCAGGTGCTTGTGGGTCAAAGGCCAGGTTAAAAGGTTTTGTTCTATACCATAGGTGATTTAAAAAAAAAAAAACAATAACTCCTCAGGAACTCCCAGTGGCATTTTTAACAAGCAGACTTTCAGGAGTTGTCTAGAATAGTTGAGTGGCAAATTTACCAAATGAAAGCAGGATGAATAATTTCTAACATAAGTGTATCCCATGTAATACTCAATCATACAATACTTGCGACATATTTATACTATACAATTACTTTTTTTAAAATCTGAAATTCCAAGGTAACTGCTACCCTATATTTGTATCTAGTGGCCCCAACACAGAGGAAAGGGGTTAGAAAAAGTATACTTTCTGGTATTTCACTCAGCATTCTGATTGATTTCATTTTGTCATCCATAATTTCTGTGGGCCATAGTGTTTCCCCTTGAGTTTCTATCATAACTACATGGAAACACACAGGCTCACAGTCTCTCTCCCTTACTGATGTTTTTCTCTCTTCTCACACATACACAAACCTTATATCTCACAGTTAGTCATTCAACAAATAGATATCAAATATCTATTATGTACCAAGCACCTTGCTAAACACCAGAAATGACTTTAAGGGAATATCCAGAAAAAAAAACCCTGATTCTATTTCCGATTCTGTAGTGTAGCTTCATCATCATCCTCTGTGTTTACCTTTGCAGAATATTCACAGCTTTGTCACATGTGTGTGTAAACACCAGCGGTGTGCAGCACGGGGCCGCCAGGGATGGGGAATTAGATAGACCGCAACAGTAAATATCAAGGGCATCCTGGAGCAGGGATGAGCTCATGTTCCAAACCACCATCCCTCTGTCCTGCTCCATTACCTGCTGCCCACGTGTGTGCACATTCACAGGTGTGACCACACCCTCCTGTCACAGAACCTGTGAGCTAGACCGTAAGACGGGCATCAAGGGGCTATGTGACTTGCTCAAGGTCATGCTGCTGAGACCCGGAGGATCCTGTATCTGGAACCTGCAGGGCTTCAGGCCACCCCGACTTCCAGGCCTTCACCCCTGCTCCACTACCTGAGCCTTGATGCCTGCATCTTTCTTTCTGAGGTCCTCCCTAGAGTGCCCCCATCACCATGTTTTAACAAAACAGGACTTGGATTTTTACAGAGCTGCCTCTGGACTCCCAGGGCTGGATCACCCTGAAATGTAAGACTACAGTTTTGTTACAGGGGGTGTCTGTGAGAGGATTTGGGGGTGCTGCTGCAAACAGACTGAGATCTGCTATGCAGAGCCTGATGCTTTGGGGGCCTAGCGCAAGATAACTACATCCAGGGCAGTAGATCCTCCAGGTGAGGGCTTCCGGCCTCCTGGTTCTTGGGAGAGACAGGGAGGGAATCCGTTTGGAGAGGCGAGCGGAGGACATCCCTGCACAGCCAATTAAACCACTTTTAATGGTTTCGGAGAATATATGTTCAAGTTCCAAACCAATCTCAAGACTTAGTGAAGCAGAGATAACTGGGGCTTTGGCTGTGTAAGATAAACTAGCAAAATCTGAAATGCAGGCGATCTTGCTTTACATTAAGGAAAGCAAAAATCAACATGAATTCTGGTCCTAGCCTCATTGCTGTTTGATGCGTGGTTACCCACAAGAAAACACCCACTGCTTCCCGGAGACAGCCTGGTGCAGAGGAGATACTGAGCGAGTGAATGAATGGGCAACAAAGGAGCGAAGAGGCGGAAGAATGAAGGGCTTGCCCTGAGGTTCTGATCACTACAGCCAGAGGCTGAGTGCAAGCTGATTAGGGGATCCAATAAGGAAAGTGGATATTTGGGATTTAAAAGGAAAATGTGGACAGTGCCCTTCCTTTGCTGGTTGGTTTGTAAAATGCAATCCTCAGCAATTAATTTCTTAAGTGTTCATTTAAGTTGTGCAAACTGGGATTCTGCTACAGGGGCAGGTTTTCTGGGGCAGGCCCCTAAGAGGCTTGCTGGCCGGTGTGCGAGTTGGTTATCCTGGATTCAGACACTAAACCCAAGCATTTCTGGAAGAAGGGACAGGTTACAAGCACAGGAAGATGTCACTCTTGCTTTAGACAAAGCCCACACAGGACCCATCTGTGGGTGGAGCTGTTTTCTTTAGAAGGAGCTTTTGACCTAGGCAAATGATTGCCAGGGCTCCCCCTGCCACCTGCACACACCTCCCCCCCCCATACTCGCAGCTCTGTCAATGCCCAAATTCTGATTTTACTACTTCTATGCTGTGCGGTTTGAGGCAGACTACTTGACCTCTCTGCGCATCTGCCTGCTCATCTGCAAAATGGGCACAATCATAGAAACTACCTCCCTTCTAGGGTTCATGGGAGGTGGGGGACAGGGCCACATAAAGCAGTTCTGTCCATCTTGGCAGTTCATCAGCGTCACCTGCACCCTAAGTCAGTTACAACCAAGTCTCTGGAGAACAGGATCTAGATATCTTTTTAGCCTCCTGATGCTCTGCCGGCAGCTGAGGCTGTGTACAATCGAGCTGCAGTTCCTAGCAGGGAGCCAGGTACCCAGTGAGAACTCGGTAGACTCCAGCTCTTGTTTTTGTTCTGCACCTATTTATTGAAATCACTCCTATGCACTGGCCTGGGAGACGCAGCCGCAGAAAAGATGAACATGAGTCCTGCCTTCCTAGAGCTCCCAGTCGGATCAGACTGCTGACACAAGCCAGGATGTGTGGTCTTCCGTACACGACCCATGAATGCTCCTATTCCCTCTTGGGGAGCTGTGACCCCCAAGTCACACAGGGTCATTAAGAAGTCTAGAAGCCTCTTGTCAACCCCCAGACTCAATGAATGTGACCATTCGTAGAAGGTTCTGGCACAGGAGGACATGCCCGATCTGTGACTTTGCAGGTGGGTTCACTGAGGCTATGTCAAGCTACTTAGCCTGAGTCCTATGACAGCCAGGACTGTTCTGGCAGCTGGCCCCCTCAGGCAGAGTGAGGTTCTGCAGTCTGGCCTTCACCCTAGCAGGGCCTACCCTGCCCTCCAGCTGGGTGGCAGTGGGCAGATTCCTGAGACCTCTGAGCCCCATATTCTTAAGAAAGGCGGGCTGGGCCAATGGTTCTGAGTTACTAGGAAGGTTCCACAAAGCACAAAACACAAGCACACCGCCTGGCACCCACCCGTCTGGCCACCCCTGGGCATGCTTGGTGTCCTTTTCCCGCTGCCCATGGACTGCACTTTGGGCTTGCTCTGTGCATCTGGTTGGCTGCCCAGGGAGATGTTGATTGGCGGGGTCTTTGGCGTATCTTTGGCAGCATTTTCTGGAGGGGGGCTTGGTTTGAGCAGCCAGCTGTTTGTTAGGACACTGGCTAACTCAGGGTCACCTCAAACTTATCCACGTTTGTGGGGGCTGGTGCTCCCACTTGCAGGTGTTCTGGAATCTTTGTTAGTGTCACAGGCTTGGAAGTCAGACAGAGCTATGTTCAGATTCTGGTTTTACATCAGCTGGGCAGTCCTAGGAAAATCTATTTACTACCTCTCTGGGCTCCTTTTTCCACATCCCCTAAAAGTCCCAAATCCCCAGAGATCTTCACAGAAGGCCAGGCTACTCTCTCACCATGATCACTTTTCTTCAGACACGTTGATCTACTTCTCACCTCAGGGCCTTTGCACCTGCTCTTCTTGCTACCTGGACTCTCTTTCCTCAGTCCTGTTTCATATTGCAAACTTCATCTTTAAGTTCCACTCTTCTGACAGGTCTTCCCTGAGGCCTCCCTGCGCAAATGACCCTGTGTCCCAGCAGTTTGTTCATTTTCTTCCCAGCCCTCGGGCAGCATGAACTTGTCAGTTGACTTAATTCTCTGAAGATTCATGACCCAACAGAAGCTCCTGGAAGGGAGAGAGTCGACACCCAAGGTGCATGTCACATCACTGACATTTGGTAAATATTCCTCGAAAAAAATGAATGAGTGGATGGTGACAATAATCATAATATTCACTGAGCTCCTGGAGCATGCTGGGCATTGTCCCAGGTACTCCCTGTACGTTTGCTTGCTGGCTCCTCACCATCTCCGTGTTTTACACAGAAGGCTGGAGAACAGGCAGTCACCGGGGATGGGCAAGGTCACACAAAAGTCACACAAGATGGAACCAGGACACAAGCTGAGATCGTTTGGTCCAGAGCCAACATGTCTGAGTGAATAAATGAATGAATGAGGGAATGGATGAGGGAGAGAATGAGTGAGTGAGAGAATGACCGACTGCGTAGCTAAAGCATTTGGTACCCAGGCAGCAAGGAAGCATCTTACACACAGCAGTGATGGCGAGCACTTCGGCATCGCCCTTCTTCCCCACCCCAACAGCTCTGCATGGTCCCCAGGGCTCCGGCACCCTCCACACCCTCCCACCCTCCTCCTGTCTGTGGCGCCCACATGTCTAGGATCAAACTGCAAAACATATATACAAGGACACGGTCCCAAGGCAACCCAAGAGGTAAATATTTAAAGGAACCCTGTGAATTATGGACTCCCCTCTGCAGTGGGTTCCCTGCTTGGTCCCTCCTCTGTCTCACAATCACCCTTCTGCTCCAGCCTTCCCTCCTCCCCGTAGCCTGGCCTTGGCCTCCGCCTGCCTTCTTCCCAGACAGGCTGGCCTGGAAGTGGGCATCAGCCAGGAGTCAGGGTGCAGAGGCTCAACTCCAGAAAACATTTAGCGATCGCCTACTATACGCAGAAATCACAGCACCATCAGCAGAAACTATCTTTCACCGAGAACTTGTGGTGTTTCTGGATTAAATACCAGGCCTCCCAATGCTTAGGTCCCCAGCCAGTCTTCTCTGTGCCTCACTTTTCTCATCTGTAGATCAGGTATAAAACCGCTTTTCCTCCATGAGGCTATCGTAAAGGACTGAATGGCAAACATAAGGAGGTTCTCCCTGTGCACCTTTGAGAACCATGAACCTGAATTCTGATCTGCTCACCCTGCCCTTCTTTTTGTTTCTTTTCTCGTAGCACCTGTCACTCTAACAAACTGCAGACACACACGTGTAGCACGCATAAGGAAAGTTTACAAAAGTGTAATATAATTATTTGCCTTCCCCCTGCTGGGATAGAAACTCTGCAAGACTCGAGAGCCACCTCTGGTTCATGTATGTGCCCTGCCTACCCAGAACAGGGCCTGCCCTCAGCGGGAGCTCATTAAATGTGATGGAATAGACACAGTTCCAAACAGTCCGGCAACCACTGCACACGTGTCAGCCCGTTACAGTTAGCAACCACCCTGCCCTGCCCCCAGCCCCCCTAGCCAGGGCCTGTCACTGTCCCCATCCTGCAGAGGCAGAAACTGAGAGCCAGGGAAACACTCAGACAGTCCTGTCTGAGAGCGGCTTGTGACCAGGGAGATGAAGAGCAGGGGTCTGCTCTTGGGGAGGGACAGCCTCAGGAACCAGCCTTCCTGCGGGGCACCTGCCTGTTAGCCCTGCAGCACTGGGGGCTGTACTTGAGCCCCACCCTTGCTCTACACCCACATGAGAAAATTCCCCATTTTACAGTTGGGCACACTGAGGCTCGGAGGCCTTCAGCGGCTTCCAGGGATAGGATATAATTTGAACCTCCCCAGTGCCCTGGGCTCAAATTTCTTTACAGCGCTCACTTTACCCTCGTTGTCATCCCCAGAGTGTCTCAGGCTCCTCGAGGTGCTTGGGTTTTGTCTACCCAGAGCCTGCTGCAATGCTTGGCACATAGTGGGCACTTTCTGAGCTGTGGACCAATGAATGAGGTCTTGGTCTAAGACTCCTAGCTGTGATGCCATGAGGAACGTGGACCTAGATTGACCAGGAGCAAGGCTTCATGGCTGAGGAAAAGAGGACCCAGGGAAGGTCGAGAGGCTGAGGAAGAGTATTGCATGTGGTGGGGACAGGGTGAGCACAGGTCAGCAGGCAGGGCTGGTTAGGGAGCAGGCAGCTCTGGGTGGTCCGAGCGTGGCGCTTCCTGGAGACGCATGTTGTGCGTGTACTCACCCGGCCATGGGAGAAGCAGCTGCAAGCATGATACAGAACACGAGGAGGTCAAGGGAAGACCTGGTCCATCTTCTGACCGGAAACGGGAGCCCTGGCAGCTGTTTCACCCAGCTATGCTTGGCAGTGCCACTCTGGCCAAGGCAGGAGAGAGATGATGGAGGGGGTAGGACATTTGTACCCCCTGCTGACACAGACTGTGCGGCCTAGGCTGCAGGAAGCAGAGAACAGAGGCCTGGGAGATGTTTGGGGCTGGGTTTGGTGACTGGCTGCTGGGAAAAGCAACATTTCCCAGCGGAGCTGGTGCCTCGGCCCCTGCAGTCAGGGTACCAGAGGGAACAGTCAGCTTGGAAGTCACAGAGGTCACCTCTAGTGCTGCCAGGTGATCATTCATTACAAATAAAAAAGGGAGGAAGGAGATGCGGCTATGAGGACCCCGACGTGGGAAAGTTCCAAATAAATGGGTCCTTTGATCATTGGAGCGATTTCCGCAAAGGCTTGTTAGCTCCGAGAAGATCAAATGGGGAAGATAATGAACAATTTTCAGGTAGTAGGTGCAGCATGCGAGGTGACAACCCAATTTAGTCAGATTCTTAATCAAGTCAGAATCCCTGACTTGACGCTATTTGCGGAGTCTATTACTCCATTATGCTGAGTGCTTTGCTGTCTGCGGCCTCCAGATTTCCAGTCGTTAGAGGTATTTATCTCCATGCGATTTAATTAAAGTCTAGTGTTTAATGACACAATGTGTGCTAATTATTTCTTGTTGGTTGCTGAGGGTGGTTTTTAACCCACCCACCCACCCCCCCTTCTGCAACAAAGCAAAAATCTTATGTCATTTGGTGAAGGGAAGGTGGAGACGAGGCTGGGTTGGCTGGGGCGGACCTCCTGATGGTGGAGGAATGTCCAGGCTTCTGTCCCTTGCGTCCCTGAGGCTGGGCCCTGTGTCATTTGGGATGAGTACTCTCTCGGTAGGCCTACTGCATGGGAAGGGTGTGGCACTGTGCTGGACACCAAGCAAAGACCCACTGAACATTGGCCTGGAACACTGTCACTATTATTCTGAGGCTACCCTCTGTGTCACCTGGGGGACCCCTATAGAAAAGCAGCAATGCATAGATAAAGGCCCTGCTCTGTCACTAGGGTCCTCGGTGGCTTTGCCCTGAGCCCTTGTTAATGCAGGTGTCTCTGATTGCAACAAAATTCAGCCCCAATCTGGATCACCAAGCAGGGGACAACTGGCCCTGTCCAAGGAGGTCACCCACACAGTGTCCAGGGAAGACAGAGGACCTCCTTTAGGGTCAGACAGCCAGAGCATCAGCCTTGCCACCTTGGAATGGTCTTTCATTCTCTCTGTCCTCAGTTTCCCTTTCTATGCCACAGGACCTACAAGAGCCAGCAAGGATTAGAAGAGATAAAACATGGGAGCACCAAGCCTTTGCCTGGCACATGTGCCCACCTCTGTGAAGAGCAGCGTGGACAGTGATCACCAGCTCTGCTCACAGATGCACATGGCCCAGGGCAGAGCCCAGCAGCCTGCAGCAGTCAGTGTCTGGGGGCCCTGAGGTCTAACTAGAGTGAGCTCAAGGACCACTGTGGGGAAGAGGAAGTGCCCACCCGTGTCTAGGGTGCTGGCGGGCATATTTAACCTGCATGCATGATAACCACATAGATCCCCAGCCTACTGGGGCAGGTGATGAGTTAAGCTCAAAGCCCAGAGAAGGAACAAAAAATAGATACTTCTGACAGTAAAGACCAAAGCCCATCCAGGGGCCGCTGAGCTGTGGGCAGGCTGTGTTGAGGCCTGAGGGCTCTGAGGGTGACCACAAGGCCCTCAGGCCAACCAAGCTGCTACTCCTGCAACCAAGAGCCAGGCTTCCCTCCAGATGCCACCAGGCAGTCAGGATGGAATGTCCCCTCCGTGGCCTGGGGACATGATGCAGCTTTTGGAGAGCTAGAGAGGTGGCAGGTGCAGGATCCAGGTTACTGTGACCTACTGGCTGGACACTGGGACAGAAGCTAACTACGCTGAAGGCCTGGTGCTTCCATGCCCTGGAGCAAACACCTGCCGACCTGAGCCCCAAGGCCGTACCTGTAAGGGATGAACCCGTGACTCTGCTCCATCAAGCTGTAAGAGAGCAACATGGACTAAGGTGTGCGAGTACATGGAAGGGATAACCACATTTCAGTTATTTTGCTTCTAGGGGACCAGGGCACTCCACACACCAAGACCTCACCTATGGAAGCTCCCCCGGGACATAAAGGGGAGATTCTCTTGATCAGGGGCTTGAAACGCCACTGGAACTCACACTTATTCACCCAGGCTCCTTCCTGCTGTCTTTCTCTAAGTGCCTTGGTGAGGCCAGATGCCTACCTGTCACAAGGAGTGACTCCCTCCTGAGAGCCTCCCTTCCTCTCTGAATGGCTTGTGGCACTGGAGAGGGACGAGGAGTCCCTGGAGCCTGCTTGGCCACTGACCCTGTGAGGAAAGGCATCCTGAGAGAGGTCTCTGCAGTGGCCTTTGGCTTTTGCACTCAGCACAGAGGTCCTGCTGGCCCCTGTCATATCAGGTGGGATTGAGGTCAGCATCCGAGTCTAAGCGAAGCCTGTGACCTCTGAGGACAAGGTCGGAGGGTCCTGCCCAGTGATGATGCTTTGGTCTCAGTGGAGGCATACAGGACAGTTGTATTCTCCATTCTAGGAGGTGATGCTGGCACCCTCCAAGGGACCAAGTCATCCCAGGGACCTCCGCAGTACTGCTGCACATTGCTTTCCAGGTGTTCTGAATCCGGCAAACCGGAAGGGGTCGCTCTGCAGGCCATGCCAGCCCACTGTCCATCCTGTCCCGCAGTGACCCCTGCCCTGTCACCAGGCAATGCAGGCAGGACTCAGCTCTGAGCCTTAGACAACCCAACCAACAGAGGGAGAAGGACATCCAGGGGAGGACGACCATGCAAAGGCCCCGGGTGAGCGGACTGCAGAGACCTGGAGGGATGACACACGGCCTGAGGCCGGGCAGTGGGTGAGAGACCAGAATGAAGACTGGGTGGATCAGGGGCTCCTCCCATCCAAGGGAGCTGTGTCCATGGATTCCACCAATTCTAGATGTAAAATATATTTTTTAAAAAAGGTAAGTCTGTGTTGAACATGTAGAAATGTTTTTCCTTGTCGCTATTCTCTGAACAGTGCAGTATAACAACTATTTACATAGCATTTACAGTGTATTAGGTATTATAAATATCTAGAGATGATTAAAAGTGTGAGGGAGGATTTGGTGTGCTATATGCAAATGCCACACCACTTTATATAAGAGGCTTAGGCACCCACAGATTGGGGTAGGGGGCTGCTGGAAGCCCCCAGGGATGCCGAGGGAGGGTTTTATTATGTCTTTGTGGAAGAGTGGGGACCTTGCTCTTGACCCCACCCAGATGCCCTTGGGAGAGATATGCTCAGATTTGGGAGACCTGAGCGAGACCCTCTGGGCCTCCGGAAACCTCTGAGAGATGCAGCCCCCAATGACCTGGGCATGTGCTTCCTGCTGGCCTTGCCTGGCACAAATGCTCCCTCTCCCCTCTCCAGCACTTTGGGTCACCTGTGAGGATGCAGAATGACGAAGACCAAATCTCCAAGTGCCTCAGGGCTGCTGGACCAGGGCTCACCTTTCCTTCCTCCTCTGGGGGCCTTGGCCAATCACCAAGCAATGGCTTTAGCCTAGAATCCACAGAGTGGCCCATGGGTCCTAGGGGATTCTGGACTCAAACACAGCCACTGAAAGGCCTGAGGGAAGTTTCCTTAAGGAAACAGGTATCTTTCCTGACACTCGCCGAGGGGTTTTCTCCAGAAACAAGCTTCTTTATTCAGCTAAACAAAGAAAAGCCTCATGTGCCCAGGAGTAAGGAGAGCTGTCAGATGCGGGGCTGGGGAGAGATGGAAGAGCTTTGCAAAGCTCAGGTGCACAGAAACAGAGGTCAGGTACAGCCCCACTTCCAGTTGTTCTGCAGTGCACAGGCCATGCAGGATGACCGCCCCCTAACTGTCACCGCGCTCGGGGCTGTGGGACACACTGGCCACCTGAAGAGGATGCAGCTGTGTCCCCTGGAGCCTCAGCAGTGCCCCCAGCCATAGGGAGTGAGGGGTCTCTCAAGGGCATCTAGAAAGGAGTGCCAAGCCACAGAAACAGCACCGGCCACTTCGGGCTCCCTGCGAGGGGTCAGGCGACCTGAAGACATCTGGAGACATGAGTGACATTTTGTCCTTCTCCTTCATCCCCATAACCCCAGCTCTTCCCCTCGGTCTCCCTGCTCCATCTTCTAGGAATGGGAGCATTGAGGAGACCTGTCCTGCTGTTTGGGGATCTTTGCATCTTTGCCTGGTGGCCATGAAATCATAACAAGAAAAATAACAAGTGCCCCCATCTGGGGAGGACTCATCTCTGACACATTTCAGTCCCTCGTTTGTCCTTAACGGCAGACTGGCAAGAACCCCTCGGGAATTATTTTTCTCTCCCATCTTAGACATGAGGGAAGGAGCCTCCTAAGAAGAGGATCCAGTCTCTCCCCCACCACCCCAGCCAGCTCTCATTTTATACCCCTGATCTCAAGGCACAGCTTCGTTCCCGGACTCTACCATAAGGGCAAAGGCCAAGGGCCAGCCTGAGCCGACTGCAGCGGGGAAGGCATTCCCTAAAAGGGCCCTGCATGTCTCATTCTGGCCACAGAACACCCGTGTCCCCCAGTGCCTCTTATCACTTCGCATTCAAAGCAGCAATTTAAAAATTTCATTTTAAAAGACTTCTCCTCCTATTCCTCCAAGCTGGTTCTGAGCTCTCGAGTCAGGAACCTCTGAGTCTAAACTTTGGTCCCTCTTCTTATTAACTGTGTGACATGGAGACAGCCCACAGCCTCTCAGCCTCAGATTCTGGCTGCCAAGAGGAGACAGTGTGATCACCTCTGCAGGTGGTGGCCAGGGACTCCCTGAGATGCTGTATATGAAGTCCTTGGTTTCCTTATTCTACAGTACGAGCTTGGACCAGGGCTCCATGCATGCTAAGCAAGAGATCTACCACTGAGCTATACGCTCAACCCTTTCTATTTCATTCTGAGACACAGTTTCACTAAGTTGCCCAGGTTGGCCTCAAACTCACAATCCTCTTACTCCAGCCCCCTGATGGGCCAGAATTATAGGTGTGGGTCAGGATAACCAGCCTACTTTTATCTTTCATACATTCATACTGTAAGAGAAATTTTCTCTAGTAACAATGATACATGAGCTGTGCTAAACCACCCTCCTTTCCCCCTTCCGGGAGTTAAGCTGTTACAATGTATAGCCGCTCAAGGACTGAGTAAACCAGAGGGCCTAAACTGTGAAGATAAGGACAAACCTCATGACTAAGGGATTTGTAAAATATGCCTTTCCTGGGCTACTTCTATCCATATTAGGAAACAACCTCTGCCACTAACCCCAGACCTCCACGTAGCTATTTCCCCCAATGAATGTAAAAGCCCCTTTAAAGTAACCAATGCCATCTGCTTCTGTAAC